>JAUJPO010086016.1:0-10124 GCA_032270745.1 Tiaropsis multicirrata | reverse complement strand
GATAGGAGGGTGAACAATAATGTCATTACCGCGGACATAGCTAGAACATGAAAAATCAATGGAAACTCAGCAAGTTGGTTATCCAGAGTTACTGTATATTATACATCCTTGGTGCGAGGGGTTACAAAAATCTTTCAAAGCACAAAGGATCATATTTTTTAACATTTCAATCCGATTCTAAGAATTCTTTAGATAAATAATTTTAAAACATTAGTCTCTTTTCGCCATTTGGCAAGTTCCAGTATAATCAGTTAGTATAAGCTTGTTATGCCACCAGCATTATTCCCACGTCCGTTACTTACCAGAAAGCTATTGTTCTAAAGTATATATCCACACGTGAGTGGAAAGCAAGTGCAGATATGCTTACATCCTTACCAAGAAAAACTATTTTGAAACCCAAGACCAATACTGTATCAACAGAAACATTTTAAATTCCGTGCTTATCTTTTTAACGGAAATGAATGCCCATCTATACCATTCTATATCTTGTATTTGGAGCCTGAAATTTTCATTTTGAAGTTTTTATTGTCATATAAAAAATTCATCATTGTCTCTCAAGGTAAATATATAGCAATTGTTTGAGTCAAGGTTTCGATATCAATCTACGCGAAAGGTCACACGAAAGGTTGATGCGTATACTGTGTAACAAATACCTCTTCCAAATGCATATACACGTTTTTTATAAGAACATAAAATTTCGAAGAAGCCTTCTAATTCTTAGCTTTTTTGTGTTTCAAGCCTTAAAATGTTCTTAATTAAGTCTTTTAATTAATGTGTACATAATCAAAAATTTCTATACTCTTGATTCTCCAAAGGCTCCGTGTGTTCTTAACATGTTCTTATATACTTTGTTCTTATAAAAACGTGTATTCTTGTATTGTAAGGTGATTTTATGTAATGTGTCTCTCTGATATTTTCATAACACTTTTTTACTGGCAGAATTCAGCAACGTGACTCTTTATACTAAGAAGCTGAATTATTGCTTCAGTTGACCCAGGATTTAACAGGCACGACGCACCGCGGCTGCCGTACCAAATTTTCTCTGAAAACTCGTCGGTTTTAATTAAATTTAATTAAGTGTTTGTTTTTGAGAAGTATTTCTAACATTTCCACAATATTCTTTAATCATTTAAGCCATTTCAGTCTTTGAGGATATAAAAAGGGCTCAAGGCGCACCCAGCTTTAAAATTTCCTCGCTTCGCTCGCGCCGTACCAAATTTAAATTGCTTCCGTCGTGTCTGTCTAATGCAGGAGGAAGATTGTCTTATTCAAGGAAAGCAATTAGTTTCCATATAAGGTTATAGGATAATTAGTGTACTCTTCTCCATTGGTTACAGGTGCTTGTTTTGAGGTCAACACTTACCGATCACGAACGGAATAAAATTCTTCAAGATTTTTTCATCGAGAAAAACAGGTCTAAGAAAACTAGCTTTTGCACTCAATCACATGAGCTTCCCAAGCCAAATTTATGTCAAAGAGGCCAAATGAATAACAACCAAAAATCTGTGTTGAATGGCACTTCAAGCTTTTTTTTAACGTAATTTTATTTACATAGTGCAACATTTTAGCAAATTCACGTCCAATTCTTTTCCTTTAAAAATATGACTTGAATTTGAGCACCCGCATAATAAATTTCCTAAAAAACGGGGGCTGTGTCAACAAAAAGAAAGTTGATCCACTTTCCAGTACTCGTTTTACAGCTCTCCTTATAGTTGAATTTCAGGCTGATTTAAAATAAAGTTGTTTATTTGACTTCTAAACATGATGTTAATATAATCTTGCAATAAAATTGATCACCGTATTACTTCGAATAAACGCCCCTCTTAAAATCCTAAAAAAGTAATAGTTCGAAGTAACACGGTTTTCATTTTCATGCAGATCTCAATATACCTATCTATGGAAGTCTGCGTTACTGTGGCTAATCTAGACATCTGGCTTTGAGTACCTTGTACATACTTCATTAAAAAATCTTATGCCACGGCTTTCTATATCATTAAGATTAATCCTAATTTATAGCGCTCAAAAATTCACTCCTTTTCAAGTTATTTAAACCAAGGTCAATCCTTTTAAGTCGCTAATCTCCGTGTGCTTGTGCTCGTACATCCTGTTTGATATGTCTTTTTACCAAAGAAATTCCTTTTATTTGGAAGCACACTTAGCATTGACATTTCAAATGAACATCCATCAGTTTCCAGTCATCCGAATGTCAACCCAACAAAAGTCCAAACAGCGCTGTTTCAACGTCAGAACGTTACGTGGACGTTGAAACAATGTTGGGATAACATCTAAATTTCTTTTCATCCTCTAATCGAAATAAAGTTTCTCATAGACAGAGGAAAAAGGTCTGCCTAATCAGACTACCGAAAATCATCTTCTTTCTATAATTTGCACATATTTATATTATACAGATCAACCCAAAAGTTTTATGTGCGCTACATAACTTTCCAGTTAACAAAATTCTTTATTAAAAAGACTTCTCATAAAAGGATGTAACTTTAACTTAGAATTTAGATTTCAACATACGTCAGGTTTTAAGTCACTCTGATGCGAGCTACCCACCGAAAATCATCTCCTCGCTGAAATCGATACTTCCATAAACAACGACAGATCAACCAAAAACTATAAGGTATCATTTCACTGATTATAAAGAGATACACCCACTTGCTTTTCCTCTTTCATGAAATGACAAAAGGATGCATCAGAAATGGGAATATAGATGACTAATTCTAGGACTTGAACTTTCAGATTGATTCTCAGACGTTCACAAAACATTGGGTAGATCAGTCAGCTCTCAACACGACGCATACACATGAATCATTACTTAGAGGAGCATAGTTTGAGCATTGTAATCTTTGTTGATGCACTTTTTGATGAAAGATGTTTCTTTATGTTCTCGTGTTTTTATTGGCCTCCAAATCTTGTTTTGATTAATATCCAGGGTTTTGTTATGACTCTTTGAGTGGTTTCTGTGCACGTCTTTTGAAATCCTTTAAGAGTGCCAATGTCGGCTTATTCGACATAGGCTATGCAGGCAGAGCGAAACTCTCTTGTGAACCGCTATTTTTAACTTTAAATTTTAAATCTTTTCTATAGAGATTCTGACCTTGGAAGTAAAGAAAATTTACCAGATTTTGACCGCGTGAACGAGAATAAAAGTACAAATACAATTTGGTTCAGTTACTAGATTCTGTATACCCCAGCTATCTAATGAGCTATGAGCAAACTTCTAATTCCTTCTGGGTCCGGAGATATTGGTGTTTAAAGTTTGTCACAGCTCAGTTTAACAAAAAAGTACCCAAAAATGTCTCTGGCACTTAAAGCGTTTAATCAATGCTCAGCTTTTGCTGACCAATCACAGACACTTTTATCACACCTCTACCTTTATTTTGTCAGCGGAGATGAAAATAAGAATCTTTTTTACTGGAGATATCAAAATCTATTGTTCTTTGTTCGAAAAATTGATGGGGATGAGACACTTAAGTCGATAACGACTCAGTGGAGATAGCAAAAAGTTATACAGTCGAAGCTCCAATTAGCGGACACCCCAAAAGACGGACAGCTCTGATTAGCAGACAAATCTTTTCCCCCGAATTTAGAGCTTATATTACCAAACGTTCCAAAAGGCGGACAGCTCCGATTAGCGGCGGACACCAAGTCGAATTCCCGATGGTGTCCACTAATTAGAACTTCGACTGTAGTTGCAATGGAGATAGTTCTTTTTCCATGGGGGAATATTTGTATGCTTATTTAAATGACCGGGGGCGGTTTTCAGACTCGTTCAGACCTATTTTCCAATGTGTAGGGGGTTCCGCTAGGTCTGTGATATGGTCCTTTCACTTACTAGTGTCTATTTAGTTGCTTGATGTTGAACTCTGCTACCAGGAGGTTAAAATCACCAATTTATTAGTTTGCATTGACAGGTTAAAGCGAAGTGTATTTCATCAAAAATTACCACACACAATAATAATTAACCAATCACGTGTACCAGATAGTATCGAAGAATCAAATTTATATAAGTCAAACTTATAATTCTAAAAATTACTATTTCAAATATATTAGATTTTTAAGTTTAGTCAAGAAAATTAATAATAATACCTCTCGCCTAAAGAGTTTGCAACCATCAAAATCTCTACCACAGCGAACGAAATCCCATAACAGTTTCATCAATTAAAAAAGTAAAAAAGAAAAGGGAAAATTTCGAAAACAGAAACCTAAGAATGCAAGAGGATACTCGATCTTCATGTTGCACTTTTGACGACTTGCTATTTTTACCATCTACACGCACCAACAAGCAACATAAATATCATTTTTGAAGAGAGGGAGATGAAATTTCATACAAATTTCCCACGACAACGATGCAGTTTTCTCTTTTTTTGTCTATTTGTTTATTTTATTAGAACATAGTTTATAAGAACATCGAGCCTCAGATTTGTTGGTATATTTTATCAAAAAATATGAAGAACTCAAAATTTGAGCATGAGAATTTTCGTAATAAAAGCTTAGACCAAGGGAAGTATTTTAGGCATATATTTAAGGGTGGGGTGGGAAATTTGAAAAAAATGTGGATCAAAGTTAAGATCGTCCGAGCCTCTCAACCAAAATTTTTATGTTCTTATAAAGAAAAACGTATATTTGTTTTTCTTGACCAGATGTATTTGCTGTGAGTTTGAGTGGTTTCTTTAACTTGTTGTTTTCTATCACTCCCTGCTTTAACCTCTGAGATGGAGCACATGTTTGCCCTTAAGTGTCTTCAGATGATTGTTGTTGGTATGTACTCCATCGTGTGTTATTTTGTATTAGCTGTAGATTGAGGTGACGCAGAGAGTTTTTATATATTCTTTTTCTAACTCAATGAAAATTTTGAACTTTCGAGAGAAATAAGATTTAAAAACCTATATGAGGGTTATGATGTAATAAACTTGTGAACATAACGTCAGCCGAAGAAATAAGTGATACTGTATTTAATTCGAACTTAGCTAAACTATTTCCGGCAAGTACTAAGAACAGACAAAACTTGGACAAAAATAATTCAACGGGATTTTCATATTTTAACATTTATGAAGTTTTGACGTCAGTATATCCTTTGATACAAACAATTCGTTTCTTGTCGTCCGATCCATCAACTACGTCCATCCTGATGTAAAAATGACCCTAAAACAATGAAAAATAGAAAGAAACTTGTGAATTATTGAATAAATGCTAGTTAATCTGATAAAGCTTCTTTGACGACCGACGAAGACGTGCCACTTAAAGGTCGAAAAAAGGACATTTTCAGAACAAATGTTGTGAGCTTCGACAATTTTGGCATCCTGTTCAGAGCTTCAAAAGGTACCCTGATCCCGCCCGTCACGTCCCCGCACCCATTTTCGCCTAGGTGCCCCATCCCCTGGGATATTCTTCTACACAATTTTTATCATGACCTAGTTTCAAAAATCATTTGCTCATGTCTTTCTAATGTTTATTTGATGTTGAGCTGACGTTTTCTGGACGTTAAAAAGACATTCTGGGTTTACATACCTGTAGGAGCATGTTAGGAAAGATTCCTGGAATATATTGCTCAATGTGTGATGACAAAGGGAATACGATATCCTCAGCGGTCAAAGTACAGTTTTGTGTGCACACTTGGCGAAGTGTTCGAATCTCGGGAATGGTGTATGTGTCAACATTGATGTCACTGAAATAAATGTAATTTACTGAGTGAGAAAATTCATCTGCCAAAGAGAAGAATTCTTTGTTTTAATGAGGAATTTGGTAGTCATCATTTCGGGTACCTAAACATAGAAAGTAGGTTAAATACTAAAAGTATTGGATGAACCAGAAAACTTAGCCTGTACCAATCCCTACACTTTTATGTAGCTGACGATAGTAGGGTTTGTTACGTTTAGAAAAGATTTTGTGTGCAAGCGTGTTTTCAAAAAGTCTCTACACGAGTGCGCATTTCTTATTGTCACGTGGAAAGGAAAGCCAAGTCAGTTTAAGTTTAACTATTTTTAGCGTTTTATGACACATGCAATAAAAGTTGATTCTCGCGTTAATTGTTTTTAACAAAAATTGATGCGTAATTATAAAGAAATAACATTTCATATCAAGAAAATCTTTCAAATGAGTGATGAATTTTTAAAACACTTTATGAACCCCAGATCTGGGGTTCTAGCAACACAAAAAACCGTCCGACTGTGCGGGTTTGGGACAGGCTACCAGAAAACCGTAAATCTGATATAGTATTATTTAAAAAAAAAATCGAAAATAGGTTACTGATTACTTCTGCAAAATTTGAATTCTCCAGCTAAAGTTGAAAAAAAGTGAATTTGGTACAAAATCTCATTTTTAGAAGTAGAGCCAAAAGGGGTTAAATGTTATTTAAGTCTCGAGGGTCACGATTTTTTCCGACATCCCTCAAAACCAAGTGCCCCAAAAGCAAGTCTGACCCGATAGGAATTTAAATGACCCAATAAATCTATCCCGTATTCTACCCCTCGCAGACCATGTAGCTTTAATAATATTTTTCAATGGGATATACTTTGGGATCATGACAAGCCTCGCTCAATACGGATTTTAATGACCCGTCCATTATCCCGTATCATACTCCTCGCAGACCACGTGACTAACAAATGCTATACGAACCATCCAAGACAAGCGACAAGGTATATCCATCCATACAAAACCAACTTTTTTAGAAAGTGAAATTTTCATTCTCAATTTTCTTGGTAGTGATTGACTTGATCTCACTTTGATGGAGGCTGACAGTTTGATGTTGCCATTGTTTCTGAGGATTAAATTCTCTGGTGCTTTGAGAAGAGTGTATTGGACAGGGGCTGTCTTATCTAAGAAAGAAATTTTGATTTTCAAGAATAAATTAAAAATAAGAGTTTTTCAAAATTGGCCTTCGTTGAAAAGTCATATTCCATCACTGATCTGAACCTAATTCCATTGGATTGGGCTACTCACTGTTCTGACTTTGAGGGTCGCTTTTTACAGCGAGTCAGTCATGTTTTTTTTTTAGAAAAGGAAATCCTAAAGAAATCAGAAACAATGGAGGATTTTCGCCAAAACTGAAGACACATTTTACGGGAATCCATAAAGTGAAAGCCTGTCCGTTTTATTATAGAGGTCAGTTATTCAGTCAGCACAAATCCAAATTTCATTATCTCTTTGAACTCTTTCTCTGGATGAAATTTAAAAGGATTTTGAGTCAATTCAAATTCATGTGTTCCAATCAAAAGTCCAATCGTCTCCAAAAGAAGGTTTCTCAAGGTTCAAGTTAAATATATTTCTACTTACCACAATTTTCAAGTTTGATAATACACGTTGCTATGGAAACAACACCAAACAAAAGAACAATCTTCAAAAACATTTTGGAAGATGGATATGACGAGCTCAACCAGGAATAATACTAACCGAGAAGTTCAAACGTCTTTTATAAGAGACTGGAAAGGAATGTAATCAACTGTTTAAATGTTTCAGTTTCAGTTTCTATCAAGATCGTGTATCAAGAAATGTTTAAACAGACGATAGTAATTATAACTGAAGCTAAATATTAATCTGTCTGATTTAATTAATTTAGATAATTTTCTTTTATCTTTTTAATTTTATTTACAGTAATATATTTTACAGGTCTATATTGACCTCTGCGAAACAATCTTTTTGGAAATTTATGGACATCATTTTTCCACTCTTAATGAGGTTTTAAAACTACGGCCAAAAATAAAGTTTAAAATTCGGACTCTTACAGTGCAGTGAAAGTTTGTCGAAAACTTTTTAGTTTTGAGTTTTAGTTTTAAAATGAAACACAGGAGTATATATCTGTTGTCAGAAATATTCAGGCACATTGTTGGAGCGCTGGTGGAACTGGTGTGAGAAAACAAAAACATTAAAATAACATTTAAGAACTAAATACGGTCTTGGATGTGATCTACCGAATAAAACACAAATGATCTCAAACTAGACCTCGTATCACTTATTTTCCAGGTGAATGGAACCAACGAAATCTGAGGGACGGAAGAGAATTTGAGACCCGCCGATATAAACTTCAAAAAGTGAAAATCATAAAGCCGTAAGAGTCACGCGAACGATCGTGTTTATAAAAACTCAAAATGGAACTCGGTAAGTTCGAACCCTTAAGTTTCTTCTATTCTTATTACTTTTTCAGTCATAAAATTTATTGTTCAATATCTGGAATGATGGTTTTGGTATCTGTCTTTAACCGTGTTTTATACTTTCTGCATTCCGTTATTTCGACACACATGCATTTTCTCAGGATTTATCAAAAATGAAGTCAGATGTTAGAATTTTGACATCGTATAGTCAAATTCAACCAAGTTCTGAGAATCTTTTGCGCTTGCGTCATCAATATGGTGTTGTGTATTGGCTTGTAAACTCTGATGTTCGAGGTGCGCTGTTTAAATTAAACCTGGAAATGATTCCTTTGTTTTGGTTTGGTGTTTCCTTTTATTTTGGTTTTGTGATTCCCTTTGTTTTGGTTTGGTGATTCCTTTGTTTTGGTCAAGAAATCAAGAAAGTCCAGGACGCACAGGCTAGTTGCAATTTATTGCTTTCGCTTTCTCAACGACTGCTCGTCTTCTCTCCACTCGACCCTACGTTGCAGTTTCTTCTTGGTTTTGATTGAACTGTGTTTCTTTGTCCTTTTGTAAGTTCTCTGAACTCGCAACTTTCATATTGGTCTTCAACCTTGAATAAAAAATGAAGTTATCCCTGGTCACTGGAAAGATTCATGAGAGCATAACAGATGAAATAGCTGGAAATATTTAGATTTTCAACCTCGAATTATGTATCGTTTCAGATAATTGTCATATTTGTTACCAATATTGGAACAATCGTAGCCGAAAAGAGAAATTTATCAATAGATAAACCAAAAAAGAATGGTCTAAAATGACTATGACATGCCGTTGGAAAATATAATCAAAATTTAAATTCTAGAGTTGCATGATACAGTCGTTGTCAGAATATTACGGCACAATTTTCCTTGTAAAGATCTATTCCAAGTCAAAAACTCTCCTTCTCCTCTCTGATCATTACTTAGGGGGGAAGCGGGGGAGCAAATTTGAGTCTTTGTCATGAGATAGTCTTCAAATGTAGTTTATTTTAATTTAGATTTGAATAAGCTAATGGGTAGAAACTCTTTACAGCAAAGTGGTTGCTTCTATAAAGAATACCCTCATGAAAAACAGAAAATCTTACTTCTTTTTCAACACAAACAACAACCCAAAAGCCACGGTCAATACAAACAGTACGCAACTCAAAATAATTAATATTTTGTAACGCTTCTGTCGTGCATTGTTGACCCCTCTATCATCTTCCACTTTCCATTTGTTACATCGTCCGAGCATTGTGCAGACTTGTATGGCAGAGGATTTTACCCACCGTTTTGAGTTGAATATTGTATCAAGCAAACATTCTTTTTCATCATCGTCACAAAATTCTAGAACAAAAATTAATGATGAGTACAGTAATGAATAATAGCAAAAGCTTCAAGTTCCGCGAAAAAAGACATTTGAAGTTTAAAGATTGCATAATAAAGTAATGAACGTTAGAGTTCTCACTCTCAGAAAATGATCTGCACTTTGAGGTTAAACTTTTAAAATTTTCAGTCGGATTTTCTACTTAATGTCGGAAAAATAATAAACTCATACAGTATTGCGATCATCTATAAAAAATAGAACAGTTGAGACTTTAGTTTTGCAGTTCTGAACAAATTGATCTCAAGTGACATCTTTTTTAATTTCATTGTTTCTTTTTATGACCAGTTATTACTTCAAAGAAACAAAAATCGAACAAAAGAGGTTGAACGTCTATTTAAATTCGCAAGTCCGTGTTTGAATGAAGCCTGGACTAAAAATTAGGTTCAAGAATGAGTTTCAATTCAATTTGCTCAAGTGTTCAAAACACCTTTCTCGAGATGCAAAAAATAATTATATCCAAACAAATTCATTTGTTATGATATAACATAATTTATAGATCAATTTGTATTCCTAAAGGACAATAAATCCATAAAGAAAGGCGGAGCAAAATACGAAATAAAAGGTTATGCCTATAGATGATTTCGTTTGTTTACATCTTACTTATGGCTCTGTTTACAACTCTAAAAGCTAATTTCAATTCTCAAA
>JAUJPO010086005.1:0-10126 GCA_032270745.1 Tiaropsis multicirrata | reverse complement strand
GAAGAAAATTTTTCGCAGCCGATTTTTGCCAAAAACGGCCTGAAAAAGAGGTTTTTGGGGTTTTCTCAAAACTGGTTAATTATTTTTTTCTGCTTTCTCTATTTTTTTTTTTCATTATTAATTTCATTTTATAACCAGGTAGGTCCATAAAAGTATCACTTGTTTTTATAGAACTTTTTTTATTTTTTAATGTCGGACTAAAAAATAAAAAAGTTTTATAGAAACCAGGACAGCACCACTTTTTTAATTTTTTTACTATTAATCCCAGCAACCAAATGACGTATTTTCAATGTTCTTTTTTAACGTCCTTGACAAATATTTTGACATTGAAATAACGTTGCTCGAGAACGCAAAAACCAGTGACAAACATATATGAGTTTTGGGAATTTCTGTAAAAAAGATTACGTAATGCTAATGGATATCATGATATGATCGATATATGTTTTCCAAACGACCTTTATTACAACTCGGTTTTTTAGATGGTTCGGTATGTTTTTTTTTAAAGGATATCATAAGTATTTTGTTGCAAAGAAACTCTACATAAAATTCATCTTCTAATTTGAGACCACGTCGTTCTTTAGTACAAAAGTCTCTAAAAATCGCTTGAATAAAAGTGACAAACTTTTTGTCTCGATGCTTCGTTCTACAAACTCGATTAAGAGACTTTACTACTGAAAACTTGAGTGGTTTTAAATTGGCACGTTCGCAACCTCTCTTTATCTCGTTTCTTCGTGTTCATAGGTGTTGGGGGCTCATTTAGTCAAGAAGAAATCAACATGATTGGGATGACAGGTCAAACATCATTGTCTGTATCCTCACCAGCTGAGTTGCCGACTCTGATTGGAAGGATTCTTTTCTCCTTGACCACCAGTAAGTTAGAATCGGGGAATCGGATTTAAAAAATGTCTAAACTAAGAAAACTCCACAATGGGAGTCAACGAACGTCACCTAGGATTCTTTTCTTCTTGACCACTAGTATGTTAAAATCGGCAGAATCGCTGATTCTAAATTCTAGGATTTAAAAAATGTCTAAACTAAGAAAACTCCTCGATCGGCTTCGGGGTCAACGAACGTCACCTAGGATTCTTTTCTCCTCGACCACTAGTATGTTAAAATCGGCAGAAACGTTGATTCTAAAAAACTCTTAAATTGGAGTCATCACCATGAAAGCTGTTTTGACGTTAAAACGACGTTCTGTGTCTGTTTTCCAACCTTCCCCATATTTTAAAAGTACGTTTTTTAGCCTTATGGTTTGTTCTTAGATAAGAAAGGTGTAGTCTTAGTTGACTGTGATTGGAGAAGCTTAATATGTTTTATTCAATCTTTTTGTACCATTTCACAGTGGTTGGTATGGTTTGTTCTTCAATAACGAAATTCATATGTAGCCTCAGTTTACGGTTATCGTAGTGTCGGATACAGGAGGTAGGCTTTCTTGTTCAAGGAGAGTAATTAGTTTCCATAAAAGGTAATTAGGATTAAGTGCACTCTCCTCCATTGTTTATAGCCTACCTATGTATCCGAGCCTGTGAGCTTTTAAGTTCTTATGATTTTATTCGACGTTTTATTCCTTTTGCAGTTGTCAATGGACCACCGAAGTCCACCACAGTCTCTTTGACATCATTGGTTGGTGAACAAGGCTCCTCACTAGCTACTTCAGTTATGAACAGTGTTATGACAGGTAAGTGATGTCAACCCAGGATCTAGATTGCACCTTTTATTTTTATTTCTGTTAAAGTCTGCCGCATATTGGGCCATTAATGTGTCTTTCATAATAAATCTTTGCTATTAACTTTCATATAACTTCTCTCGTTACCAGATCAGTTTATCCCAACGTTTATGGTAATAACCATACCTCAAAGGCTATCCCAAGCCAGTAGTAATTATAAAAAGCTGGTCTGCATGTTTTTTTTTATATTTTGAACTTTTGTACGCTGGTAAGTAGATATTTTTGCTCCCTTTTTGACCATGTGATGAAAAAAATAGACCAATTCCAAGAGAGGATATTGGTAACGTGATCAATAAGTGATAGCAAAATGACATTTGACTTTAGTTTAAACAAAGAAAACAGTTATATCAGGGTTTGTGAAAAGAGGAGACGAAATGACGGATCTGTCTTTGTTCGAGGATTGGATGCATTTGTTTTAAAAAGCGTGCATTTCATTTAAAATTTACAAAAGAAAGCTAGATTCATCCAATGAAAACGGGAGATTCTTTATCGAGCTGTCCGACTTAGATTTGCACTTTTAAATACATCATCAACTACTTTTACGCGTCCAATGCTAGTACACACAAAAGAATTCATTTTGAAAGAGAAAAGAGATTTGATGTTTTTACTTTGTATTTCTAACGACTAGTTGGCTCATTTCGTCTCCTCTTTTCACAAACCCTGGTTATATCAATACAGGGCTTGTCCAGAAAAAGTCTGTTCCCCCCTGTTGAGGATATAGGATATCTAGGGGGTTAGAATATGAAGACCAAGGATATCCAGGGGGTGGCGTTTCAAAATTTTCAATATCCTACATAGGATATCCAGGGGGTAAGAATTTGAGGACCAAGGATATCCAGGGGGTTTAAAATTTTCGGCACGGATATCCAGGCGGTTGGTGTTAAGAAAAATCGACATCCTCAACAGTGGGAATATGGATTTTTTCTGGAAAAAACATTGCCGAACTTTTTATTGACTATGGTGCTCTACCTCTGTGTATGATCACTAACCAGTTTCGAGTTTTTTGTGCTTGAAATATGTTTTGTTCTATTTGACAGGTAGCGTACCCTCTGAAGCAACTGGTCAACCAGGCCAACCAAACACTGGTGCCCTCTGCGGAGATGCATCCGGTCAAGACACAGGTGCAGGGGCTGCTGGTACTCCAGAGCAGGGAGGTAACACTGATGCCGCTGATGAGCCTCCAGCAGCTACCCCTGGATCACTTGAAACAGAACCAATACCAGGTACATAACATTTTCATCATTTTTTAAGCCAAAAAACCTTTTTCCTTAAAAAGTATCTACTGGGATTAAAGGCTATTTACCATTTATTATTTCAGCCCCTTTAAACCAAATTTTTTTTCAAACCAATTGGGCAGTGATTTGCACAGGAGAGTTGCCCCCAGCGCCTGCACTATGGTGTTAATGTCCGGTTTTTAAAAAGTTATTTACGAGTGATAAATTTTGCCATATGACAAAATAAAGTCCCAACATTTTTAAAAGTTTTTCATCTCTTATTACTTTGAATTTCTCAGTACAGAAATTAACAATATTTTTTCATTTTTCGCATATTTCTTACTGATTACTGACATCGTTTTTAAAAGATTCATGAACCGAGATGGTTGAAAGAATTGGTAAATACAGTTTTTGAATAAATTTCCTTTTAACACCAGGTATCGACACCCCACAGCCAGCTCCCGGTGGTGAAAAACCTGGAGGTGGCTCTACTGGAGGTGGAGGGTCTGATGTTTCTGCTGGTGGTGGCAATGCGGGAGCTACGGAGGCAGCTCAAGGAATGAGTAAACAGGATGGTGGGCCAGGAGGTTCTGCTGACGGGAAGATGACTACAGGTCATTCGAACGAGCCTGTAGATATCCAGGGAAACCCTTCACAGACACATATGCAGCCTGACGGGGTCCCTGCTCTACCCACCAACCAAGACGGTAGCCCTGGAACAGGGGCTTCCAAACCTGATGGATCAGCTGAACAACCTCAAAGAGGCATCGAAACGGGACCAGACGGGACCCCAAATCTGGCAGCTGACGGTTCACCTGCTTTAAACCCAGGTGGTAGCGAAGTACATAACCCTACCCCTGCACCTCAACTATCACAATCTGACACTGGTATAGGTGGAGGGGGTCAGACTCCGATAAATGGGCAGCAACCATCAGGGCTCGCTACTCCAGGCAACCTAGACGGTACAAGCACATCCACCAACCCAGATGGATCAACCACAATTTCTAACCCAGGTAAAGAGCTTACTTATTTATACAACATTTTTTAAAGTAGAAAATCATTCAAAAGCTTTATTTTAAGATGATTGACGAAAATGTTCTTTGCTAATTTAAGTATTCTTATTCAGTGGCAGATACAGAAGGTACTCAAAAAGTCTGACGAGAGTACAGTAGACTCTCCATAACTCTAACATCCAAGGGGAATCGAAAATCGTTCGAGTTATGGAGAGTTCGAGTAGTAGAGAGTTTGGAATTTTTGCAAAATTGTTGTCTAATTCATGGAATGAGTTGATGGAATTGAAATATTTGATAAAATATCTACTTTTTGGGTCATTAAGAAGGTCAAAAACATATATATTGTAGTTTCGACAATTTAATAACTGAGGAAAAAATCAGTAGTCAAAATTTTGTTTACTATTATTATCATCAATATCTTGTTTAATGTTATTATTCAAGTCCTTCAAGGAAGCCATAATTGCTTCCCCGAAGACTAAAATTCGAGTTATAGAGAGAAAATACTCCAAGGGACCAAGAAAATCTTTCGTTCGAGTTAAGGGAAGATTCGAGTTATAGAGGTTCGAGTAATAGGGAGTTTTTTAGGTGCCAACACATTTTTTCGAGTTAAGGAGAAGTTCGAGTTATAGAGGTTCGAGTTATGGAGATGTATTGACTATCAAATAAGAAACATGGACAAAAGCAACACTCTCCGTCACAGTTGTTGAGCATCTTCTGTATCCGTATCTGCATTTCGATTTTAGACGGCACCCCAACCAAAGTTGACGAGAATGGCAAAGCTGATACCAGTGCTACTGCAAACCTCCAAAAGAATCCTGACGGAACTTACAATCAACAGAATGATGACGGCTCCCAAACCATATTCAATCCTGATGGTACACCTACTCAAACAAACCCAGACGGTACCCCAGCCACGAGTGGAGGAAGCCCTGCTACCAACAGTGGGAAGCCTAATATGAACCCGGATGGAACCACGACTCAAACACAACAAGATGGTACTGTATCAATCCTGAACCCAGATGGTACCCCTACAGCCATTAGAGAAGATGGTAAACCGATAACAGGTGCTCATGGTGCTCCAACGAACCCTGATGGTACAGTCACAGTTAATAACCAAGATGGGTCGCAGACTATTAAGAACCCTGATGGGACACCCACCAAGCTAAACCCAGACAGCAGCCCTGCTACGGGAGACGCTACTTCCTCGAACAACTGTGGATGTGCTCCAGCATCATGTACCTGTGTCTGTAGCCCGAAAACCAAACGTTGTGTTGGACAGAAGAGGATGCTGGATTCAAGACTGGAAGACAAAAAGACGCAAGCTATAAAAATGGCGCTCAGATCTGAAGAGAAAGAATTAAAAAGTAAGTCATAACCCAGCAGACAAATGACGTTTTGTACCTCCTGCAGGATGGAGTGTGTTATTGGGCTTTCCCAGAAATATTCCCCCACTGTTGTGGATATATGACATCCAGGGGGTTGACAGTTTTCATCCTCTAAACAGTGGCGGGGGGTAAGGTTTTATTTTCTTTTTTCTGGAAAAACCTGGTCAATAAATTTTTAAGCGATATGTCATGGTCAGGAGATGAAATAGAACGAAACAGCAGACCACCACAGTCTATTCTTCTCATCAAAAAATCTTGATTATTTCTGGAAAATGCCACTGGATTCTCTTGGCAATTCTCTTAATGTTTTATTCAGTGACCTCTTAGCCAAGTGTTTACTATATGCACCATGGTCTAAAGAGCGCTGTGATTTCTACTTGAAAAAGAGGAATTCCTACTTTGAAGTAGGATCCCATCCCCCATATGGGTGATCCATACCTAACATATATAGATATTTACTAGGTAAAGCACTTTTCCAGGCATCATTTAAAAAAAGTCTTCTTTTTTTTCAGCCATTCAAAGCCTTTTAAAAGACGAAGTGAACAATTATATCGATAACAGTGAAGCACTCATGTTTTCATGAAGTACAATCCATAGGCTTAAAGCTTAGAAACCAATAGCTGAAATTATTATGTGATGTTGTCTTGATTTGGTCGTTTAATGGTTTGAGTCAGGAGATGAAATGCAAGATTTCAAACAAAGGATTGATTGGTAGTTGGCAGAAATACATAACTGGTATGTAAGGTGAGGAACCTTTAACTTTTCGAAACTTTCCCAGCCCAGGGTCCCAAAACTCTTAAAAAAAGGAGTCAAAATCTGTTTTAAAGCTAAAAAAGAAAAAGTGAATTCAAATTAAAGCATTAAAGTCACTCTCGAGGGCCCTACTTTCTATTTAAATTCTGACAAAGAACTTAAATTCTTCACGAAAGCTCTTTTTCTTATTTGGTAATTGGATAACGTCGTACCAAAAAAGTAAGGGATTGGCGCATTTCTAACTTGCATGCAAATTAGTCTATCCAATCGGTTAACATGGGGTAAGTTTGGTGCATCATCGGTTACGCAAGGAGCTATTTAGGACCTTAGACGCGTTTGAGTCAATCTGAAAACAAAAATCTATGTACAGGGCATATCATATCGGGCATTATGGTCCTTTCCTCCAGTTATTAGCGAGGTTACGCATGGAGCTATTCAGGACCTTTGTTTACAAGTTTTGCTTAGACGAATTATGTACAGGTTGACTCAAAATTGGGTTTTGCAAGAAAAAGAATTGTACCTCCACTGTTAAGGATCGATATATTTTAAGAGTACCTCTCGGGCTTCCCAACTAGAAAATCCCTCGAATTCCTCCTTGGATTACCAGAACAACCTTCACTCATCCTCTTTGGATTTCCAGCATTTCTTGGACCTTTTTTTCTGGACGAAAAGCTCATTTTAATAATACAACCAAACATTTTTAACCACTTACAATTCATAATGTATAATATACATATTATAATATTTTTTTTTCAGTTCAATTTAGAATAAATTTAAAACTAAAGAATATAATAGAATATAATATAATACACGTTTTTTTATAAGAATATTTTCTATAAGAATATCAGGGTGAAATTTTAGATTTAGAACGATATGTCTATTGTTTGAACAATAATGCTCACCCTGTGCGTTTATTCTTATAAAGAAATGTGTACATGATCATTAGGTTAATTACTAAAGTAATTTTATAAATGATAACATTTTAAAGAAATTATAACTAGTAATTTTATATCAATTTAAATTTTAGAATGTAAATAAAGATGTTTAAAAGAATTAAAAAGATTGTTTTTGTAATTGCCCAGCAAGATAAAGAAAATCGCGCAAATTTAATTTTTACAAACTGTTCTCTGATTGGCCGAGAAAAATATCAACTTTTCACTGATTGGACGAAATAATACAATCGCTAATATTACGACGACAGACATGGTTCAGAAGGTCATTCCAACATTTGTTTCAACCTCTAAAAAACCTTCTGACGTTGAAACAACGTTGTTTGGCTGCTGGTTGGCCTCACGATCAGCTTGGTTGCTCGACACGGGGTTTAACAACAGGCTAGTCGCTTTTACAATCAACCATGAAAGACTGTTACATTACAAACGTATGTACCGCAGACTATTAGGGCCACAGGCTGAAAACTACGTTTAAAAAACTGCTCAAACTAGTCTTTTGACGTTCGTTTGCAGTTCTGAATAAATTTCTTTTTATTATCCATACTTATAGTCCAATAGACTTAGTCAAAAGATTTACTGAAACCTAAGCAAAATTCCAATCAATCTGAAATTTGACACAGAGGTACCCAATAGGGCACTTGACCAACAAGAAAAGCCCTATGGTTTGACATTGAGAAAATAATTTTTGGACCATTTTTCTCTCCCCAGGCAAAAACTAAAGTTACCAAAAATGTTAAATGCGTTTGTTTGGCATAACTCAAAATCTGTAGTGAACTGAATTTTTGTCAGGCTTTGCTCAAAAGAGTTGCAAAAATAAAATTAATACTTTGAACCGTGATTAAATGACAGTCTTTGACCGATTTTGACCGCTATAAGTAACTTATATGAAGTAAAATAAATTGAAAAACTTTTCTCCTTAATTATCCTAATGTTATAGATTTTTTCCTAAAATATCCTAAATTTCTATGATCTTTTTATAGGATCCCATGGGTTTTCTACAGAACGTTATATTGAGCTGGTCAATTATCTGTCTTACATCTGTCATGACTGTTAAGGAGACATACTAATAGCTCATAGTGGTTAAAGTTTCAGTACTGGCGCCGTGGTGCATTGGTTATCAACCTTGATTCCCATCCTGTACGGGAGATTAAGGTTCGATTCCCACTTGCGGTGACTCACTTGGCAAGTGAGCAAACCCATGCCATGTGAGGGAAATCGGGTAGTCAGTCCAAGGTTGCTTACGGGATACTAACTAAAGAGTATCCATAGTTGCGAGAAATAAAAATGTATACGGGTTCCTGACCAGGTTTGTTTAATACCCTATTTAGTTCAGTTTAGTTCAAAGATAGCCGAACCAACACTCTGACCATGGACTTTGAGAAAAAACAATGGAAATTATGTCACCAAAGTCCTATAGATTATCGATCTACCAAGGTAATATGTCAACGCTATCTATCATAGTTCAACAGTGGCGTAGACAGGAATGGCGCAAAATATGTATTGTGTTGGAGAGCATATGTTTTACCATGTATATCAATTATCTACTGTTAAAATCCAGAGACGGATAGTGAAGGTACTTTATTGCATTAAAATGCCGCGAAAAATGTATTTGGAGCCCAACCGCGAAATTAAAATGCCGCGAAATGCAATCTTTAGTTAAAAACCGCGAAATTCGAGTAATTTATCCAAAAAATACACTTTTTCGGCGAAATTGAAATGCCCGCGAAATTTTCATGCAAAAATTTAAAGTACTCAAAAGATTTGATGGCGAGTGTTGACTTCCAAATAAGGAAAATGAGTAAAAACAACACTCCCCGTCAAAAACTTTGAGGACCTTCTGCACCGTCCACTGAAATTCGAAGAAAGTAAATTCACGATTGTTTAAGCTTCCTCGTGAAAGAAATTGTTTCTGAATAGACAGTCAATTATACTAAAGGACTTTCAAATGTTTCAAATGTTCTTGGTGAACCAAATCAGACAACACGGAAGCAGCTCGCTACTTCACGTTCAAAAAACCACAAACTAGTCCCTCATTAAAACACCGAAACTACTATTTCAATGAAAACGATTAATTTCTTGCCACAAGAATCGATTTGTAATCAATAAAAGCTCCCACACTCTTGCTCACCCTTCCTCATTCTTTTGAAAACAGAACCAATATGGTGGCTAAGTGATGTTTGTTTATCGAAATCTCTGGCGGAGCTCCAACATTCTACAATCTGTGTTGTATAATTTGTAACCTGATTCATACTGTATGTTACAGACACGGGCACACCTCTGTATAATATTAACATGTTTGATTATTAGAAGTACCCATCGTTCAGGTTATATCATAGAGGACTGTCACCAGCATCCGGCAGGGTGCTCTTTACAAATGACCCTTTCTGCAGGGTTTCCAGTGGTTAGGAAAAACCTGGAATTTTTGAAAGAGTTTTTTTCTAGTCAGGGAAAAGTCAGAGAATTTTTTTTTCTAAATACTTACAATCAGTAGGTTTTCAGCTAATCTAAAGAATATCTATTTTCCGAAATTTTCTCACTCGGACCCAACCTTGATGGGTCCTCTTATTTAGTTAAAAATACACTTCAAATTGACTTCATTGAAATTTTAACCCTTTCCATGGAGACCGCCCACACTAAATGTCTGAAGGAACAAGTCAACCTCTTTACGATCATAAGTAATATGTTTTTTATAAGCATAGCACCTATTAGCATATTTATGCTCAGATTAGGGAAAATATTAAACAGATATTATATTTTATACAGTATTTTGGCCGGTGTGTTTTCACTAAACAAAGATAAAGATCTTGCCCATCCATTCAAATATTTTAGCAAACAGAATTGAATATAATAAATTTGAAACTCTTAAATTTGAGTGTACATGCAATAAAACATTCTGATTATAAGAAAACAAAGGTATAAGCATATTAGAAACATTAATTGAGCTCATGGAGGAAAAAAAAACACACGAAGAATAAACGTCTCTGTAATAGCCTAAACGGTCATTAAAGTCTTTATAAATGTTATTGAAATCGGCTTTCTTTGATTACCCATCATTGGAAGCAAAATCAGTCAAAAAATAAATTAT
>JAUJPO010086004.1:0-24346 GCA_032270745.1 Tiaropsis multicirrata | reverse complement strand
GCGCTATTTAGAGCATAGGCTGCAAAAGTCCCGTCCGTCGTCGTGATTTATCTCGGATACTTAACCTCACTATTATATATCCTTGGTGCAATAAGCAAATCAAATGAAAGTTAATCTAAACGTCACGTTTCAAAAACAAAAACAAAATCAATTGGGAATACGAATTCCCTTTCTAACCTTAATAAATTTCTCTCAAAAGAGTTCATACAATGAGATCATAAAATCCTCAAGAGAGATTACACGCGCAATAAGATCGATATAAATACCAGTACAAATATTACACTTACTTACAGACCATGTTACACCAGTCAACATGAGGGATAAGTGGAAGAAGAAACGTATGCGACGATTGAAGAGAAAACGCCGAAAGATGCGACAAAGATCCAAGTAGATTAATCCACTACACCATGCTGCTGGCTAGAAGAAAACTTATCAAATGCATTATGGTGATACAAATGGTACTTTTGTTTTTATTGGCTTCGTTTACATTACTGGATACCTCTTCTGCGTGCTGATGGAGTTTTCTTGGAAACGACCTTCAACACTAACTTCTCTGTTTATGACCCACAACACTCACAACACTGGGATAGTTCGAACACTACTCTTTTTTAAACTGTCTTCGTCGTTCGACTTTTGATGCACCTGCTTCTATATATATAGAATCCTTTTGGAAACAAACCTCCGACCACTTTTCAGTTACTTGATCTATACACTGGAATATTTCAAAGGCTACTTTTTAAAACTGTCTTGAGGTTTGATGCACCTACTACTGGGCCACCTCTAATCCACATGGAAATATCACCTTAGAAACCAAATGTATCTTACGAGGATCGCAAAGTTTGAATGTTTATATGTTTACATGCACTTCGGTACTGCAATTGTGAATCTTTTCACATATGATGAACTGTACAGCAAAGAAACTGATGCTGGCAATCAATTAATAACAACAGTAGACAATTTAGGTGCATCGAGGATATATACTTTGGCAAGTATATCCGATCCTATGACCATTTGTTTGTATATTTTTTCTAGTTTTGTATCAAATTTTTTATTTCTTAAGTTTCTTCTTAGCTAGCAAAGAAAGTGGATACAATGATACTCGTATGATATATATTTCTATTCTTTTGAAAAATTAGGTACTGTGGACAAGAAATTTGATAAACAGTCGAGACTTTAAAGCGAGGTGCTGTTAACTGACTATAAAAATATGTTGATTGTTATGTTTCGTTTCTACTAATCGGCACTCGTTCTTGCCCTCCCTCTTGGACAATAATTAACTCTCTCAAATATAGTTAAAATGTTTCTCGTCCTCTAATGACCTATCTCATGAAATGTGCTTTTTCCAAAAAGGAAAGGTCTACTGTATGCAAATTTTGCTGTGAGGTCCTTTTTAACATTCATTATCTTAGTGTTCTATCAAATTTGCTGCTATTTTAACAAATACTTGACAAACTTCACCCAAACTACTCATCTCTCGCAGGCTTTTAGTTGAAATTGTTTTCTAAAATACCATAAATAAATGTATTCACCTAAAGGTACGCCAGTTTATAAAGATTTTCGTGAAAAAGAATTGTTACACTCGTTTTGTACTAATCCATTATTTCTTAACCTAAACTTAAAGTCTGTAAAACTGTCACGATGATCACTCAGAAAACCAAGTCGATTTTCAGAACATATTTCTCCAAGACTGTCGAAAATAAGTTCCCAATATAACAGAATATAATGTGATCCAAAGTCTCTACTTGTGCCCAATGTTCCTCTTTTTGTCAAAACTGAGAAGTCACTAAATTTAAGATTTTACCCACTTTTCAGACTACCGACAAAAATTCCCATATATATTTAAAAATAAAGTTAAATAAGGTCGATTCAATTGTGGGAATTCCTGGACTTTGGTGCTATTCTCTAATTTGTAGAACTGAAACCAATTCCACGACTTTCAAGGACAAGTTAGTGCCACCCAGACTATGATCAAATAGGTCAAATAGACCCACATTACGTTGTTAATCTATTAAATCCTGCAAAACTTTGAAAAATAAACTGTGGAAAAAAAACTTATCTGAAACCACTGGAAATTCTACTCGAGACCATAGCAGTTATTATAGGAAAAAATGTACTATTATCTCATTGTCCCGAAAAAATCAAAATATTTTAAATTTGATAAAATTTTCGCAATATTACATCTTGTTTAAACATAAACACACAGCGTTCCGTTTCTGCGGGGAAAACTAAAAATTCATTTTTCTCATAAATTACATACCAATCCAATTTTCTTTGTAATAAAATATTATAGAAAAAATGAAGATTTCCAATTTGATACACAATTCGAAAATCATTACTGTTTACATAATTTCTGAAAACTGATTTAATGATTCAGGAAAAAATTGCCAGTTCAAAAAAGGTAAAAAAAATGCAAAAAAACAACAACAAAAAACGTGTGAAAATTATAAGAGAAAATGAAACTAAAACAATCTGTATAATAAGTCTAATATTACAAAAAAAATTGATTTCATAGATAGGGAGGTAAAGAGTAATTTCATTTTCAAAACTGGACTTCTGCTTTTGATTTCAAGCAGGCTTAAAAAAATCAAAATTTGATTGAAATGGATACACCAACAAGGCAAATATTCAGACAAGTCTATTTCTTGTTTTTTTGGGTCGAATTCTCACCAACTATTTTCATTTAGATATCTCTCGCCTACTTACAGTATTTGGAAGATTAGAACCCGTTTACACGAAAGTCAGAGCGGTCTGAGATGATGGACCGTTCTGAATTTCTACCTTGTTTACATGAGATTTCAGATCGGAGGCGGTCGTTGCAATTCTACGGGCCGATCCTAATAAATGCTGAAACAATAGAAACGCATGCGCAGAACTACTATTTTGATTCAATCCGTGTTTACATGTTTTTTCTGGACCACCCTGAAATCTCAGGCCGGTCTGACATTTAAACAACATGAGGCTGTAGACCGTAGAACGATCTGAAAAAAATCTCAGTACGGGTGAACTGAAATTCATGTAAACGGGCTCTTATTTATTTTTTATTTATTTTTTTGTTTAAAAATACAAAAAATGGTAGCGGGGTCTTGATCACAATAAATTAATAAAATAAAATTCATCAGCAAAATATATAGTGATCCGTAAAAAGGTAACAAGGTGCTAGCCTGTACCAAGCCCGCACAGCTAAACGTAACAAACCCTACTATCGTCAGCTACATAAAAAAGTAGGGCTTGGTACAGGCTTACAAGGTACAGGCTGTGTGATCAATAAAATAATTTATACAAAACAAGTTGGTGGTGACGTCATCAACAGCAGCATCGATGACATCATATTGGTGTGGATTTCGACGGAAGGTTGTCGGCCGTCAGATCCATATCGGGCGATATGTGGTTCACGATTCTCTTGAAAAATCGTTCGAAATTTTCGCGTGCTTTTCGTTCCTCTTCTAAGTTTTCGCGAAGATATAAAGTTTGCTGTGGGGAGAAAATAAATTAGTTTAATTAGTATAGTAATAGTATGGGTTAGAGGGATATTTGGGATTCAACCCGAGTTTCATTTGCGATGTTGTGAGGGGTAAAGTGTAAAGGGTTCTATATAAAGCTTCGAATTCATTGACCAGTTAAAATCGAATTACGTGAGTTTTCGATTATAGGAGTTTGATAAAGTCTAATTAGGTCAGACGGGACCGAAGATTCTGTTCGAATTACATGAGTTAAACTATAGGAAGGATGACGATTTTAACAAGAATGTAAGTGTTTTTTATGGCGATGTGGTTGCCAGCCAGTTTAACAGCGCATGTTAAAAAGTTAGAGTGGAGGACAATAAATAGGATTCAACAAACAAACCTTGTGTAGATTTTGTACTTGGTGTTTCAAGCCATCTAGTTCCGCATTCGTATCCCTGTAATATACAAAGAGGAGAACAATGCTTATTGATGACAATGTCCATGAAATCATCAAGCTATTCCATTTTACCCATACATAATCATCATCATCGTTCGACCGCAGTCGAGATAATGGATTGGACTCGCTTGCGCCAGGAGTCGCGGTCGCACATAGCAGTGTCCAAATCACGGAGATCGAGTCTGGTGTCCCTGCTGATAACGTCCGGGAACGTAAATTTTCTCGATCTTTGAGTAACAACGTGATTTGCTGGAAGTTCGTGCATTTATATCCATACATAGGGGTGGACGAACTTTTTCAGGGCTTATTTTAATGGAACTTTCCAAAGTAAAGTTCCAGTAAAATTGAGGTTTTTTTCCAGTGAGTCACACAACTCATCTACCGTTTGAACGATAGTATGAAATTCTATTTTGACTTCAAATTTCATTTCGTCCACCATATCATAAGAGCAAGCATATGAAAATTTTCCAAGGGGGGTTTTACGAAAGTCTAATAGGCAATATCGAGGTTACGCATGAGAATATTTAGGACCTTAGACGCGTATAGGTCGCCCTGTACATAATCCGTCTAAACAAAACTTGTAAATGAAAATTTATGTACAGCCCCACCTATACCGTCTAAGGTCCTAACTATCCTCCTGTGTAACCTCGCTAATATAAACAAAATGAAACAAAAAAAGAATCCTGCGTCGTACTGCACATACATTGGTTTCTTTTTGGATTTTTTCAGGCTTTTCTGTTTGCCAGTGGGTTGTGTTTGTCGCGGAGGAGTGATTGGTTTAAAACTGAAATGGGGTGGTACATCGGGCGGTAAGAAAGGACTATCTGGACTGCCGCCTGAAAAAAAGAAAGAGTATAATTTATTTGAAATTTAACACATTTTTAAAGAACATATGTAAAACGTTTAAACGGAAATTTATTTTGGTGTACAGCTTCTATCAAAAGAGTTTCTGCTTGAAAAATAATAACCAAAATCGAACCTTCTACCAAGAAACTTCACAAAAAAAAGACCCCTAACTCCATACAGCTAAAATGAAACATGCATTTTATGAAAATGTAAAATACTACATATAGGATGCATCAAAACTTCTAATTCTAATCCATTCTTATAGTTAAAAAAATAAAAAAAATAGACTAAAATAATCGTTACTTTTGTAAACACAATCAAACACAACTCCATATAAAAGAGAACTTTATTTGGCATTGGTATTGAACATACTACTACCAAAAAATAATGAATAGATAGACATTAGCTTAATTAACGACGGAAACTATAAAAACAATTAACCGTACAATGATCAGAAGTGGCAAGTTTCGATTTCCTGAAAACATTCATCATCATGTCTACTTTATTTCAAAACATTTTTTTAAACCCCGCAAAAATCTTCGTTCCAATAAAATTAAAAGAAAAATTGTTCTTTTTCTTCTTCTTCTTTTTGAAAATATATAAAAAATGAACTGGCATTCAAGTCCACTACTAGCTACTACTAGTGAAATGTTTTATCTTCATCCTCTCTGCAATTTCATCTTCGAAAGAATTTTTTTTCTTTCGTAAGAACACACCCACCACACAAAAAGTGCGACTTGGAAAACACACTTTCGATGAGTCAACGTTAAAATTTTGATCATGATTATTGGAGAATTGTTCGTCGGCAAAAATACGAATTTAGAGGCTAAAATACAAAATGAGGCAAACAGACAAACAGACAAACAACGAATTACACTAAAGGTTATTCTTTCTGTCAGTGAATATTCTAATAAAAAAACTATTGCTTGTAGTCATGGTGACTGAACGTTCTACACAATCCATTCACATCATTTAGTTTTATTTGCTTATTCAGCCTTTGTTTAATTATTTACACAAATATTAAAATCTAGCCTCAGCTCCCTCTGAGTATGAGAGACCTGATTTAGACACATTTTCCAGCCAAAATTTAGATTTAGACTTCTTTCCTCTGGTGGTTGGCTGACCCTCGGACTTTCACTTTCGATTCACTGTCCCCTCGATATCAAAATGCTTTCTACGAGCCTGGAGTAAAGACCGGGGTACACCAAACCAACATTTCATCCAACATGCAATTTTTGTGATTTTTGTAATGTTGGATGAAATGTTGGACTGGTTTGAGTCTCACATGTATTTTTCATCCAACATTAAATCCAACACGGGAAAAAAATGTTGGATGAAATGGTTGGTTTTTCCCCGCCTTAATGCATCTTTTAGTAGTACAGTACAGCATCAGTGCTGCTGGTCATTTGTTTTATATTATTTGATCAATTTTATGAGAGAAACTAACGCACCGAAATATCAAATTTCGAAAATTAAAATGAAAACTGTTTGGCAATAATTTTGAATCTTTGACTAGGGAGTCAGTGTACTTTCAAAAAACCTTGGAGGGATTAATTTTTTAGCAGTTACCACGTGAACACAAAATTTGTAAGAACTTAATTTTGTGGTTGAAGAGAAAAACCGCACAAAACTGTGAATTTAAGGTGAAATTTGGTGAATTTTTGAGTGAGTGATTAATCTTAACCGAAATAACATGAAATATAGTGACTGTAAAGAGAACCTGACAACTAACTAAAAATTCGATAAAAACTTAAATTATGGACATCCCAAATAAATTTACAACCTTAAAATGGAAAAAATAAAAGTAAAAAAATAAATAAACAAAAATATTTTTTTACAATAAAAACTAAAATTTGCAACAATTTAAAAAATAACTTAAATAAGAAATAAATACAGCTGCTTGGCAGCAAATTCTTTGATCAAAAGGCAAAAAGTGAATGTTTGAAACATTTAAAAACCTGAAGTAACATATCATTGTCCGAGAATCCTCCATTAAAGAAATATTCTATGCAAGAAAAACCCAATGTGTATTACAAAAAGGGTGCATACAAAAACACATTAGAGTCTATCCAAGGCTTCAATAACAATAAATACCAGTAACATACGCTGTATAATGTATAGTGGAATATATCGATTCTATAATATATCGAATATAATCGAACGACCAACATTTCATTACCAGGATGGAAAGTGATCTTGTAAAAGACAAATGACCAGGAATGACAATGCTGGGTGGATCAATACATAAGTCCCAGTTTGGTCGGAAGTCATGGTCAGTCCATGTGACACACAAGTTAACGCCGGTGTTTCACAGGTCGCTTCTTCAAGCTCTTTTTTTTAACCATCGCATGTTACAGTTACACTGTGTTATGTTCAAGTTTTTAAGCGAGCTACCTTAGCCGTTTAACAGTGGTATTCATTGGTCCAGCGAGTCTCATTTTCTTGACTTAGTTGAATAACAGAGACAACCTTTGACTAACATTTTCTTGCGCAACGATTTCTTGCGTTCTGTTATCAACTCCTCGTCAGAAGAGTCCCCGTAAGTGATGTCGTCAGAAAAAGGGCGGGCGGCGTGGTCTGGAACAGGGGGCGCTGACTTAAGGGCGTTATTCTCATAATCAAGGGTGGAGGAAGGAATTCGTTCTTCGGTAACAGGGCGGTTCATGCTATCTTTGACGGGTGGGTTATGGATCGGGGTGAAGGCAGGAGCTACACAGGTAGAGAGAGAGAGAGGAACAAAGAAGAACGTTCAATTTGGTCGGGATTTTCGGGTAAGGTTCATATTAAAAAATCAAACTTTGAGTGTTCTACTTTAAAAGTGAAATCAAACGTGTATTAAAAATCAACAAAAAAAAGTAAAGAAAACTGAACGTAAAATCTTTATTTTTCTCTCGTGTCCTGAGTGCAGACTGCCGAAGGAAATAAAGTTGGTAAAAGAACTGAAAATATTTAAGCGTGCAATAAAAATAATAAAATTAAACAAAAATAAACAAAAAATAAAAACAAACAAGTGATAATTTATCTAAAACAGCGCTGTATCGATTACTTGATTCGAAGAACTTTTGCGGGGTAGAAACGGTTTGGTCAAATTTGCAAGAGTTTCATTCCGCGAAAGTTTCTTCGAATAAAGTACATGAATTGAAAGAAAAGATTCATCTAAAACACATTCACATGTAATCCCATTTATGGCTATAGCAAAAAGGACCATTTTAGGATCAAATCGTTTTTCTAGCAAAAATATCATTTTAACCCATACTGGTAGAAATACCAGTCACAGGGGGTATAAAACGAAATAAGTCACTTACAATTCATATTATTTCGTGAGCGTGTGCTGAAACAATAAGCTTCGATGACACTCAATATCATCATGTCTTCCTCAAGGATCTGTCGGGAAGTTGTATTCAGCGATCCTATATGTGAGAGAAATCATGAGAATATGAAAATATGAACATGACATATGAAATAGTTAAGATCATGGAGGTACCCTGGGTTTAGATTAAACGTGAGGAAGGGGGTCCAAAAATTATAAATTTGAAAATGTTGAAAACCACCATGGTTAGGCAACTAGATAATTTTGGTATTTTAAGGGGCAAAAGCTGCCACTTTAGCCTACATTTTGATAGAATTTATGAGAGAAATCGAATAGAGTTATCCTTCATGTATCAACGAAAAAGTATTTTACTAAAAAAGTGAGGGAATCATGCCCCCTTGTTGACGGGGGCCATACGAAGATAACAGATTGACAACCCATTACGTCGGGAATCATTTATAAATCAATCATGATAAACTTTTCTATGGAAACATCCCACGAATACCTGATAGTTTCATTGTTAACTTATTCAACACTAGTGGAAAGTCCGTACCCCCCCCCCCCCCTGTGAGGATATAGGATATCCATGGGGTCCAAAATTTTCAATAACCTAAGATATCCAGGGGGTAAGAATCTGAAGACCAAAAGGATATCCAGGGGGTGGGGTTAGAATGTTTCCGTTATGTAAAAGATTACGTAGTGGTCATGAATAAAAATAATGCTGTAACACAAAACTATCTCTAAGTCTCATCGGTATCAGTTTGCATTGTACCCTCTGTTCGGAGTTAAAATTTCAAAGCTAATGTTATTCAAAATGTAAGAAAACATTTTAGAAGGTGTTATGGAAATTAACGATTGGAATGCAAAAGAACAACAACAACAACAACATCTCAAAATTGAAACTATGAATGCAAAAAAAAAAAATCGCGATTTTATTTGGTAAAAGAAGCGCATGCGCTATGTTCAACTGACCAGTTGTCGGTGTTGATCCTTTACGTCCAAAATGATCAGCCAATAGATCTTCACGTGATCCTAAATAATCAGAAAGAAAATACCCATCATTTGAGAACACTCAAGTTTTCCGTAGTAAAGTCTCTTAAAAAACGATTTTGGAGAAGGAAGAATCGAGACAAAAATGTGTCTCTTTTATTCAAGTGTTTTATAGAGACTTTTGTACTAAAACGACGTGGGTCTCAAATTCGAAGATGAATTGTATGTAAGATATTGCGGAACATGAAAAACAATTTGTGTCTAAGAGAGGCGACTACATCCGAATTTTATTGTTTTAGAACAGTCAATCGCTAAACATATAAGGGGACTGTACCCTTGTCATTGGAGATTGTGACCCTCCTGGTTTTGTACTACTCTAAGGGTAAAAATTTTTGCTGGAATATAATTTTGCGGATCTTGGGCATTTTATTGTTATAGAACAATAATCTTTGATTACAAAACAATAGAAGCCGCAAAAACCGTAAAAAATTGTACCCTTAAGGTAATATAAACGCAATTTTTATTAAATATTCAAAGATTTATATAGAAAATAAACCCTGCAAGAAAATCTTTGAAGATGAACAAACCTTTTCCACCAATCATTTTGTTTTTAGCAGATACAATTCGTCGCATTGCTCTCGGACTACCAGTTGTCTGTTAAAAGAAAATAGAAGAAGAGGTAGTAAGTGTTGGTGTGTTTTTAGCATACACGTTTTTTATAAGAACATTAAAATTCGAACAAGCCTTCCTAATGTTCTTTGCTTATGTGGTTCAAGCCTTAAAATATTCTTAAAATGTCTTTTTTAATTCATGTGTTCATAATTAAAAATGAAAAATGTTCTTATTTATATACTCTTGGTTCTCCAAAGCCTCTAAATGTTCTTAATTTATTTAACTCGAAGCCTTATGTATATGTTCTTATATACTTTGTTCTTATAACAACCGTGTAATTAAAAAGAACAACATTTATTTTTATGTTTAGAGAAAAATCCCTCTTGCAAGTTTCAGTTACGCTGACTTTAAGAGAGTGAAAGAATTGCGATAAATACAATTATGACACATGTGCTCATCTAATAAAATTTAGGATTACTGCTCTCATTAGACGAAATACGTATGAATTGCGCTACGAAAGTACATGTCGTAAACAATCCATGGATATTCATGAAAAAAACCATGACCCATTTGAGAACACTCAAGTTTTCCGTAGTAAAGTCTCTTAAACAAGTTTGGAGAAGGAAGCATCGAGACAAAAGTTTGTCTCTTTTATCCAAGTGAATTTTAGAGACTTTTGTACTAAAGAACGACGTGGAATAATTTCACTTACATCAGTAGTTTTGAGTTGTGAGTTTTGTTGATACGGTGGTGTTGGTCGTAGCCTGGTGAAACTCCATTCCTTTTTGACTGGTTGTCGAACGCTACCACGAACTGACGAAAAAGCTTCTCGCTAAAAAAAATAAAAAAAATAAACAATAGACCGGAAAAAAAATCAAAGAATATTAAAAAGATCTTTTACGTGAAATAAAAATTTTAAAGATTGAAAAAGCAAACAAAGTCGAAACCTCCTACGCGTCTGATTTATATTATCAGGACTTGAATAATGAGAATTTTTATTTTTTTATATAAGAAATGTTGTGACAATTGATCGAACAAAACGCTTGGATAAAACTAGAAGAATCTACATACTAAACAACAAAATCAAAGTTTATCAGCAAAAGTAAAAAAGAACACTTTTTTGTTCTAACTTACAAGGAAAAACATAATAGTCCGGGAGTAAAAAAAATAGAGAGGTGAATATGATTGTTATATATCGTTGGAAAGGAAATTGTATGCTGAATATGAAAACCCAGGTCATTGAAAATCTATCCTGGTCAAAATCTCAAACGAGGCTGGAGTTTACACTCCACAGAAAAAATCAAACTTAAACTTGGAATAGGTGGTCGAAATTTTTATATCGATGGAATTGAGTTCTAAACAGTAAACGTTATATTGCACAGTCATGCGACGCAAGAGGCCTTTCTTATCTCCACCGAACTTATTTTCTTGATCTGATCACAATTCCTTTTTCACTGATGAGTTTGTCGTCTAACTTATTTCATTTCAGCAGTTAAAGAGACGGTACAAAAAAAATCATATGCTCAGAAAATTCAGATTTTTATGGATAATCTTTAGAACCACCCTGAGTGGTTAAAACCCAGTGAACACTTTGGCATAAGAAATTATAAATTCATTCGAAAACCTGCAGATTTCTTTATAAACCCCTTTTTAAAAATGGCCCAAAGTTAAGACATTTACAAAACACAAACAACTCGCTCTTCGTATAGATTGAATTTTTTTCATAAATCATAAAAATAGGAAAACTATGACAACAACAATGTGATCGGAAACTTCATGGCCCCTCCACTGTTTTGCAGAGCAGAAGAATTATTTTCATCAGTTTTTTTGGCAAATGAGAACAAAAAGGAAATCGGTTATAAAAGGGGTAAAATTAAAAACATTTCCGGCCGGGCCTCTGAATTTGGGAAACAAAGTTGACGTCATCTTACATCGTGAATCTCTTCATCTACTGGTGATGGTAACTCTGGCAATGCCTCATAATTCTTCATAAAAGATGGCTTCCATTCATTACGTAGTGGTGACGTAATCTCGATACATGAGAACGCCTTAGAGCGTTTATTTAGTTCAGAAAAAGATGACGAACGCGGTTTCCCTCCGTGGAAACTTCGACCTCTTTGACGTGGTTTTTCACTGGGGTTATTTGGCGCAATGCCAATAAGTGATACAAAAGGCATGATGGTTACTTTTAAGAAATAGTTAGTTCACATTAAGCATAAATTAATCTTTCCTTTGATCTCCAAGGCTGTGTATGTTGAGAATAATTTTAGATATTCTTTTAGCTCTAGAAAAAAATTCAGACGATATCAACAAATGAGTCAATCTTCAAATCTTCGACACAAAGGACAAAGATTTTTGTCTATATTCCGTCTTCTTTAACGTTCCACCGTCGTTTTTAAAGATTGGATTTGATTGGAGTTTTATTAAGCAAAAAGGAGTAATTTTGCCTTTTAAATCGTAAAATTTATTAAAACAACTTTTAAAGAGACACTTACATCATTTCAAGGCAGACCCAGCAGGAATATAAAATCCCTTTTTAAGGAAGCCATGATTGATTATTGATGATTTTTTTTCTCATTTATATTTCCGAAGAATTATGATTTGATGAAAAAATTTAGTTAAAATATTCAGATGGGAAGTTAGGGTAAAAAATTGGGAAAAGTTTTGATCAGGGATTAATCACCACGGCAAACACTTTTTCGCTTCGAATGCAGCAATTTCGGGGGAAACTTTTATTGGCCAAAATTAAATTGGTTACTTTTCCCCGTTTTTTCTTTCCCCGATGAGGTAAGCTTTAATGATAGGAAAGAAATATCGGTATGGTGTGTTTTGTGCACACTACGTTGAGGTCGTAATGACTGGCCTAAAAAAGTCATCATTTATAACTGAACCCGACTTTATGGTGCAACTTTGATGCTTAAAATAATATCAGGATTGCAAATCAATTCTTATTAACCATTGAAAAGCTGGCACTCGCTCCTCACTTTTGCAATTCTATAGAAACAGTTAATCGAGTAAACGAAGAAACAACCACATTGACAAAACAACCACAATAGTTCTGTTATCATTACCATATGAAGATTATGAGATAACTGTTAAACCCTCTCAAAAAACAAACTTTTATCACTTTTAATAAGACTTGAAAAAGTAATCGAAGAATAATAAAAAAAAAGGTGAAAAACAACAAAAAGGGGCCATAGAATAAACAAAAGGAAATTTTCAAAGGAAAAACAATAAAATATAGAGAAATTTCTTTCGATTATAAATATGAAAAGCTGTTACGATATGAAGCATCTGTCTGAAAGGTCTAATTACACCTCTACTACACATTAATACTGGTGGATGGAACTAATTTAGCAAAAATTTATTTTGGCGAATGGTAAAGAAAACCTTCCTCAAAGGGTACTGTTGACGAAATTACAACAAATGTAATAATAATTTTTGGGGAATTTTTTATGAATTTCAATCTGATTCGTTTATAACGTAATTGTACTGGGAAGCTCAGGAAAATCATTTATAAAGAGAAAAATGATGTCACACAGGAGCGAGGTTCAACCCGTGAGACAAGGAGCTGAGAACGTCTGAGAAAGTGAGAAGTGAGAAAAATTTCTCCAAAACTTAGAAAAACTTTCATCTTTATACGCTTTCATTAACATTAAGCGTTGCTTAATCAATATTTATGAGCTGCAAACAAAGACATATTGAAAATGAAAAAGGAAGCAAATAAAAATGTATGCTTCATCAAAAATAAAACATAAATTCTTTACAGTGGTCCAAGCTCTACTTCTTAAGGGGGGTAATAGCCAAGAGCCAAAAGTCAAAGGTTAAAAGCAATCAAAGGGTACTCGTCTAATCAAAGGTCTAATAAAAATATGACGAGTAAACTAATTGAATTTTAAAAGGGCTTCCAATATTTTGAGACCATTATATTTAAGAAAGAAATTCTCTTGAAACATGTACTTCATAGATCAGCATCAAATTCTAATTTTACTTATCGAAAGACAATACGTTGAAAGTCGACCAAAAAACAAGTGTAATATTTTGCAAACATCGGGTGAGCAGGAGCTTTTATAGGTCGCTTCAAGAATGGTTTATTTTGGTTACCATTAATGTTGCGTTCTTTAGGAAATTAACGACCTTCTTTGGCTATGTGTTCTTTTAAAAAGCAAATTTAACAAAACAAAGAACTTGTAAAAACTCCAAATTGACCCCCAAATATACTGTAAAAAAAACAAAAAAAAACAAAAAAAAACATACCCTTTGAGCTTCGGGAGAATGCGATGCAGAAATGGTGGTGTTTCTTTGTTTATCATTCAACGTTGCTCCTGTGCTGTAGCTTCTCAAGAATGCTGCATTGTCAGCGTCATGGTCCAGAGCAGGGGCGGATTTTACTTCACTTCTTTTACTGTCACTCCTCTCTAGGTTCGCGCCAGTACGTTTGATTTCGGGCACGATAATGGGCGCAAAAAGGGGAAAGAATTTGTCATTCAACACCTTTTTGAGCGCATCTATCCAAGCATCTTTCTCACGAGGTGAGCTGCTCATGACTTGCCAGACATTTTCAGAAACTGAAAAGAAACAAAAGAAAACGAAACGATTGAAAGTCAAAATTTTCGTTTACATAATAAAATTTATTTCACTGTACTAGTAGAAGCTTTCAGGGGCGGGGGTAATGCGTTTAGATTGAGTGAATTAATTCCTAGCCTTTCAAACAGCGAAAGGTTTCGGCAATGTCTTGTCAATGTACTTCGGTAAAAAATTTCAATCCAAGACCTGATTTTTTACCGCGATCCAAGACCTATAATACTGCAAGGTCACTTAAGAGTAACAATTTAAATATTTGAAAGAAGAAAAAAAAGTTCAAAATAAAAAAGTGAAGGTTTCATACCAATAATTTGAAAACCATTGAAGAAGGTGTCGGTATCTTCAACATCCTTCGCACTGACATCTGATATTGAGTGTCGTTCCTTTAAAAAAAATGAGGTATAAAACAGGAGTGTCCATCGTTTGTTCCTGGGTCGTCATAGTCCTTTGTTTTTAATTGTCTTTTTATTTTCTCTTCTTGACGTTGCATTTTATAAGCAAGCAAAATTTTGATGCATTTTTGAAAATTGTCTATACCGTATTTTTAGGCAAAATTTAGAATAAGTTTAAAATCAAGCATGCAATTGATTCAATTTAAGATCCTTTAATTTTTATGGGCGTTTTTTGGACCACCCTTTAGACGTCAAATTCTATGGATAAAACAGAGGAATAAACCCATTTTATCCGACACAAATTGTTTGGGAAAACATTACACGCGAAAGTATGTTTTAAGTAACGCCCGAGCTTGCAAGATCTCCCAGTTTTTGTGAATTAAAAGGTTCGTTCGATCCTCTCGCTTGGGTGAGAAATTGGTCGAGTAAAGTACCTTAAGGGTTAAATTTTTTGCGGTTTCTAATTGTTTAATAGCAAAAGACTATTGTTGCAAAAGACAATAAAAAGCCGAAGATCCGCAAAATTAAATTCCCACACAAATTCGTACCCTTAAGGTAGTTCTAGTGGTATTCAAAAGAAATTAAAAAAGTTTAAAAGAGTAAGTACCTCAAAACAATATCCGACAAGTTCAGCTGATACAGACAGTACGATAAGATCGTTAGGGAACAAACAGAAATAACGTTCCCTTCTAGCTACGTCTTCTTTCTCAAGAAAAACTTGTGCCATATGAACCAAATTTCCTAACGACGATATGGGCTGTAAAAAAAAGCAACAGGATTAGACCTTTTTCAAACAGTTTAAAAGGTTAGGTTGCTTCTCGAAAGTCTGCTTAATGCTACTTTTTTTAATACTCAAATAACTATGCTATGGTGAAAAAAATCCAGGGGGAGGGAGGAATACGTGAAAATAGAATATCCAGGGGGTGTGGAAAATCCAGGGGGATCAAGAAATTTTGGTACAAAATCTAGGGATGTAATTTTTGAAAAATGACTTCCTCAACAACGGGGGTACGGATTTTTTCTGGAAAAGCCCATTTGGCTGCATTGGGTACTTACGTCACCTTGCCATCCATCTATATCACCTGTCAACATTTGTAACTCCATCTCTTTTTTCTTACGAACTTCGTTACAACTCAACTGAAAAATAGTAAGACATTTGTTATGATCAAAATCAGGAAAATATTTGTCATCATATCCTGTGCTAACGTAAGCAATCGCCTGGTAAGGGAGAGAATGTGGGTTCAATTCCCGCTGGATTAGCTAGCTACTCTTCAGAAAATTGGCAAGTACATTTTAGTCCACGATCTGTATATTCACTACCGATAAGTAATATTTGATATGTTCGAACCCAGAGAAGTTCAGACATGATACATCAAATAGTTTCTTATTAAGAGTCTTTCATTTAAGTGAGCTACTTGGTTGACCCTGACCATAAACCATAGAGAGCAGTGCATTACAAATAAAAAAAAGCTCATGATACAAAACCAATTACCGCTATAATTTGCAGGACTTGCGTTGCCTTTTTCATATCCAGTTTGTCAATATGGTCTTCCTAAAAAAAGAAAAACAGACATGGCGGTTGATCATTGTCAACAATCTCAACTATTTGAGAGTTCAAATTCAATTTAAAGGTAACTTTAAATTGAAAAAAGTTTGTTTGGGCACTAAAGACACAAAAGTGGATCTATCTATAAATGGTTACAGTTGCAGAAGGCTTTTATTGCAGCCTATGGACACATAGCATCTTGTTGGAAACCTTCGACTGATTACCTTATTTTCCTCATCTGACTGACATGACTTGAACGGGGGTAAAGGTTTACACATATGCCAAGTGAACCGTCGTATATCAGTTTCCCGTTCAAAATTCAAGGTTGATGACCACCGTTTTTTCCTATTCGGTTACAGTTTCAGGAGGCTTTTTGAGCCCATTTTCGCAGCTATGGACACTCTTTAGTTAGTATCTCGTCAACAACCTTGGGCTGACTACCCAATTCCCCTCACATGGCATGGGTTGACCCAGGCTCACTTGCCAAGTGAACCGCCGCAAGTGGGAATCGAACCGTGGTCTCCTGTAAAGGATTCAAGGTTGAATCCCTGTGTACCACACATCTAATTATGGTTGCTAGCCGGATGATTGAAAAGGAGGTAAAACCAAAAGAATATGATGCGTTTTAACAAACCTCAACATGACGCTCTAGTTCTTTTATTTGGTTTCCATACTTTTCTACGTAGAGGAAAGGCTAAAAAAAAAATAAAAAAAAAAGAATTACGAAAGAGTATAGTTTGCGGTAACAAATGTTGGAGAATTTGGCAGTTTTATCCAAAATCCAGCAAATTTTAAGGCCTTATTCTTGAAAATTAAACAAGCAACTTTCTTTTATTCTTACTTTTGATAATAAGGAGGTCAGAATCATAATGCCAGGGTTTGCTGCTCCAAGGCTCTCCATAAAACTCCCAAGTTCATCACTGAAAACACAGAAAGCAACAAAAAGTTAAATAATTCCTGTGAAAAAATGAGAGTAACTAAATAAATCTTCAACAGATTGAAAATAACCGACACCATTAATACAATACTAAGCGATTAGCGAGGGCTTTACTAAGATAAATCCTGAGCCAAACCAGTTAGTATTGTATTAGTACGAAATTTTTGTGTTTTTTTACGTTAAATGAAGAAAAATTAATCTAGAGCAGTGTATTTTCCCCTTCCATTTTCTCTTTAAACAATTGACACTTACAATGTTTATGCAAAAATAAATCAACAAAAACTTATTCAAGAAAATAGAACTATTCTGAAATGTTAAAAGAAGTGTTTATCTATGAAATAAAAAAATGTAAAATATCTACTGACCCATGTTGTTGTATAAGTGCAGCTGCTTGAGGATGATTGTTACAATAAGTCAAATAAATTTCTTTCATCTAGAATGGTACACAATAATAACAAACATTAAAAAGGGTTTTGACTTGTATTTTTAAGCGTAATTTTAATTTTAATTTTAAGACAACATATTTTGTATTTCAGTAGCTTTATTGAACTTTTACAGGAAATTATACTTTTATTGGGATTGACGATTTCATTTGGATTTCCAGACTGCTAAAAACAACACAAAATATTGGCAATACCTCTTTACTTTTCTTCAGAAAGCATTCTCCAAACCGTTGCTCTGTAATAGGTTTTCTATTGAATAATAAACATAAATGAGATAGAAAGGATTCCCCACAATAAAGGGATATAATGAGTACATTTATGTTAAGAGAACAATTATTAATAATATAATTTTAAAAATAACATGAATTTGTCACTAGAAAATCAAGAGACTCTTCACAAAATGAACATATTTTTGTCTCAACAAGTCTACAATGATGATGTTTATATGTTTTGCATGTCTTTAAAGTTCTTTCCATCTAAAGTCAACGAAAAAACAATACTGTAATTATATTTTGTGTTTCAGCACCATTCAATCAGAAACAGAATACTCACTCTTGTTGTTCAACAAAATCTTTTGTTAGGTTAACATGAAATTCAACAATATCACTGTAATTGCTCGCTATGACATCTCTATCTTGTTGGTTCAGCCTAAAAGCAAAACAAAGCAAACATCAATGTGGTAAACTTAGTGGGCAAGCCCCCTAAAGACCATAGAACAATAGAAATTCCTTTGAGAACAATAGAAAAACCCCATGCGAGTAAACAATTTTAGTATTAACAATTTAATGCAAAAAAGTCAGCTATGTGTCATTCTAAAAAAGGCTGATTGAATAGGTAAAACACATTTTTTTGTTGAAAATTATGACATTATATCATATCAATGCATGTCTTTTTTCTAATGGAAGACAAAATTTATCACTTACAATTCAGAGTTCTTGACTTTCAATAAATAAGTGTCCAGAAAGTTCTAAAAGAAAATCTATCGTAGATAAGTCTGATAATCTATGTTTGTAACGTGCTCAATTATCAATGTAAACCAGTTAACCATTTTTGTACATTATGATAAATGTGTAAATATGAAACTAGAAGTTACTTCTTAAAAAGAATCTCAATTTTATTGATGTAAAACAAGGCAAAAAGAAATTCAAAAAGTTGCAGCTGTAAAAGTTTTTTTTGCAGGTTATGTACCTTAGGTGGATTAATTTTTGCAATTTTTGGTTATATTTTTTGCAAAATTAAATCCTTGCAAAATGTTTTATTTCTTGCCTTTGCCCAAATCCCCTAGGAAAGTTAAAGAATTTAGGTAAAAAACAGGCGAATTTCGCAAAATTAAATCCACGCAAAATATTTAAATTTTCTATTCGAAAAATACGATCCACTTATAGAACTATAGCTACTAATGAAAAAACCTTACCTTTAATTCATTCAAATGCTTCTTTTGAGCTTCAATAATATTTTCTACGACCTACAACATATAAAGCATGGAACCAGATAAAATGATATTTCAAAGTACAGTGGAAAAAAGATAAAGTAAAAGTGGTTCTTTCAAAGTCTTTTTTATCTTCTAGAATTGATTATCCATAATGTAACATGAATTAAAAAGAGCCTGCATCAGGTCTCTGAGTTTTGAATTATAGTACTATTATTCTTAATGTTACGTAAAATTATAATACCTGTGTGTAGTAAGCACTTGCTTCCTCTGTGCTTGATGAGCTTGGGATTTCAGTTGGTGTGGGTTCTGGCTCTACAAGAGATTGTCACATTGTAAATACATAATAACAGTAGCTGCAATGTAATTTTCATAGATACAAGATACCCTTCGGAGTTGAACTTCAACAAAGCTCAATAAGTATATACAAAAACTTGCTCAGGTATTTTAATAAATTGGTAAAAGTAGTAAAAATATCAGAAAAAAGACCCCGTGTATATGACGTAAACAGCTCAAAAGCTAATTGCTACAGCCACCGGCGTCTACTCAAGACCAAAAATCTCCAATAGCATTAAAACAATGTATACAGTTTTACTAGAACTTTCTCCTTCGAATTGAATGGTATTATAGGTTTAATAGGAAGAGCAGTTTTATTACCAGCTGATATTTCTTTAACATAGTTATTTGGAAACCATCCAATCTTTCCATCAAGGGTTCCTTCCCACCATCCACTGTCATCTTTCTAAACAAGAGGAATGACTTTTTGATGAATATTTTTAAACCAGGAAATAAAAATAACAACATTATTGGAGCTGAAATTTAGGAAAAAGGGATTGCATAGAAAGTTTCCTGTTTATAGAAAAATGAAAACAGAAAAATATTAAGGCATCATTGTTCTTGTGTGTTTAAATAGCCATTTCCCTTGAATCAGAGACCTTGTTTCAAATAAGCATCCCCCTTTAGTGAAGGCGTTTATTTGAGTGGGGGACTCTCAAAATTAATACGATACAATATAACTTACCTTTGTTATTACAAATACATCTTCTTTATTGAATGAAAGCTATGAATAATATAAAGTTAGGAATTACAAAGAATATCATCAATTTTTGCACATCTTACAATCAAATTGTACGTGAGTGTTGTCAACCACAACTTGTCAGGAATATGTAAATATTATAGTCATTACTACCTGTAGGGCCTGAAAGCACACATTGAATTACTTCAATTAGGCAAAACAAATTTAATCTGTTTTTCTACAGGACCGACCGACCCTGTTTTTGCTAAAAACGAAAAAATAAAAATATCAAATTTTCCCTGTAACATAAAAAATAGGATTTGTAAATGGTTACGAGTCCAAAAATTTCTTCCATATAAAAACCAAAACTTTATAGATGTAAGCAATAGAGTATTTGCAATTTATATATCACTTATCAAAGAGAAAGAAATTTATCTATTATATTATTAATGTTGGGAATAAATTCAAGTGTTTTACTGACTCTGAAATACAAATAAAAATATTTTTATTTTACTGATTGACAGACCCATTTAAAACTGATGATCTGCCTGATCATCTGCTACTGATATGTATTAAAAAAGAAAAATTTTAAACAATCTATATATATATATAACATATGCAAAAAAATTTGCTTTTCATTTCACCAAAGATCTCAAATACTAACCTCATCTTCATTGGATCCAGTAAATTGAAATGTGGCTTGAAGAAAAACCACATTTTCCAAACACTCGGCAAGAATCTGAAAAAGAATTTCACATAAAATAGCTTGATGGTAAAATTTCATTGCACTCTTTAATGTATAAAATGTGTAGTGATAAACTCTCTTGTAGCTTTCAACAGAATTATATTCTTGAGTAAAAAGTTTGCAAGTTCATTATAACTTTGTGAAATAACTTATTGATGACCTATCAATTTTTTTCTCAGCATAAGAAATTCACAAGCGCTATACCAAATGTGAAATCAATTATTAATTTTTTATCACATTATAAAGAGACCGTCTCCAAATATTGTATGTACCAGTTCGTATACAATTCGTTCCGCTATATGAAGCTATGCGAAAGGAGAATAATTAGCAATAATTACAACCTTAATTAATAGATAATCTTCTGTGGTTCTGATGTGGTTCATTTAATCATTTATTTGGTAATAATTAAATTTCTTTTTTGACTTTCTCAAATATTTCTTTTATATGATTGAGATAATTGACCATCATTATCCTATAGGGAGCCAATACAAAAAGTATACGAGACAGTTTGTATCGCATTATTTTGTATCAAATTGATACAATATTTGGATGTCATCAAAATAAAAAATAACTTACCTTGGCCATCTTCTATCTACAATATCTCTATTTACATTGTTTTTAATTATTTTGTGCAACTAAAAGTAAATAAATAATTTCATATTGAAACCATATATTAACGAATAATAAGAGAAACTTCAAGACTTGAAAACATACCCAATCACTAACCCTATAATAACTGTTTCAGAGGCCATTATGGGAGAATAATAAACAATGTCAAAGTAATGCCCGAGCTTGTGAGGTAATAATAATCCATAATACAGGTACAAAAATCATCAAAAAAGGAAAAAGCCTTCTTCAAGTAATAGGGTTGTCGGAATTAAGGAGGGGGTGACAGAGATAGGGCTGCCATCTATTGTGATAATTTTTAACACATCTCCAAAACTTACATTTTTGTATAATTAAAAAAGTTAAAAAGGTAAAAAGATGCGTTAGAACAGTCTCTTAGGCCTTTTTTAACAATATACAATTAATGCATAGCTATGGTACTACACCAACCGTAAATATATCCCATCATTATAATGATCAATGTAAATACTCATTTGAAATTAAACAAGGAGGTACAAACAATTCAACCCAACCCAAGAAACCTTTTCGACCATGAAATTTTTACTCTGACAAAGTCGACTTGGATAAAATTAAAAACTACAGATTGGGAGAATTTGAAAATGACGCCCCCGATATACAAATCAACAAAATTACAGAGGAAATAATGGATGCCGTAAAGGCATTGATCTCATTTTTCATGTTTCAAGAAAATAATAAGGAGATTTTTATTCAAAAAAAGGAAAAAAGCTCTTAGAAATTAAAAAAAGGATTTTAAAAATATTAAAAAGTAACTATTGGATATAGAATATGAATCATATAGAAAAGAAGAACAACAAAACGAACGCAAAGCTATAGATGCAATAAAAACGAACCCAAAATATTTCTATTCATACACAGGAAGACACAGCAAAGTCAAATCAAAAGTTGGCCCTTTGCAGAACAAGAACAAAGAGCTCATGGCAGACAACAAGATGATGTTGATGGCAGAAATACTACAGGAGCAGTATAAATCTGTATTTAGCTCACCTCAAAATAACTACCACACACGCCAAAGAAAAACTGATAATTTGTTACAGGATTTTGAATTTGATGAGAGTGATATAATTGAATCAATTTCAACCATTTCACAGAACTCATAACCCTGTCCAGATGGATTTCAGACAATCCTTTTAAAGAACTGCAAAAAAAAACTGCCAAAACCTCTGAATTTTCTTTGGAGGACTTGTTTGGATTCTGGAGAACAATAGACATCCATAAGCAGAATAACATTACACCAATCTTCAAAGGAGGAGACCAAGGAGACCCAGCAAACTATAGACCACTTTCACTGACTTCCCAGTTGACTAAAGTGAGAAAATCATAAGAAAAGCTATGGTAAAGCATCTTGGCAATAATGATTTGTTTAACCCCTCCCAACATGGTTTCAGAGAAGGAAGATTCTGCTGGAGCCAGCTTCTCAGCAACCTTGACAATGATTCAATCACTGTCAATGTGTCGGCCAAACTGGAGGAAGGAAAAGATGTGGATGTAATCTACATTGAATTTAGCAAAGCCTTTGACAAAGTCGACCACCTAATTCTGAAAGATAAGCTTAAAGCAGTTGGGCTTAGGCAGCCATCGAAAAATTGTTCTGTTCGCGTCATATTTTTCACTGATTTTCCGGTGCGGAGATGCAGAAAAAATCCGGGGAAAAATCCAGAAGAAACAACTTAGTTCTTCAAATGTGTTACTTTTTCTTCGGGGGAGGGGGTTTCAGGCAATATTTCAAAAACCCGGAAATTTTTCCGCCCGCTCCCCCGCATCAATTTTTGAGACCTTCTGCGACGCGAACAGAACTATTTTTCGATGGCCGTCTTGCGGACGTTGAGAGTTGTTTTTAAATAAAAAACTACCTAGATATGAACCTCATATCTGATTGGTTGTGGCTTTTTTTATGTAAACTTTATCAATGAATGAAATAGTGGTAAACACAAAACAACGAAACAGTACACAACTGAATATTTTTCTCTTATATTTTTTCTTATATTTTTTTCTCGCATTTATTATGCAAAGTGAGCTCACTTCATCACTTTGTATTTTTCTAAACCACTCTTTCCTAAGGAAACGCAAGCAAAATTGGGTTTTGTGAAATTTGTGAAATTTGTGACACTGGAAAAAACTCTGAATGGATCATCAATCCTGTAAGCCTGCCCTCTGCCAACTTTGGAAAATTTTGGAGCAAAGATCTCCTAAAAAATTACTTAAAAAAAGAACCAATAGACAAAAAATATACCTTTTCATCACTTCCCATTTTTGTGTTTTTCTTTTGACTTTTAGCTAAATTTCTGTTTTTGCAGGACTGATTTTCTATTTTGATCTTTCAAATTATGACCAAATTAAATCCAGAACGTGTTTTAAACAAGCACGATATCAATAATATTGGGTGGAATGGGGGCGGCAAACTTCTTCTGGCTTGGCGCTTGATGATAAACGAACGGCCTGGCGCGCGCGTGCGCAATGTCAAATAATTATGCCATTTTTAGGAAATTCTTCCTAGTCTTTCTAGAGGATTTATAAACTGCGAGTTGCGTGTTGCGTGTTGCGTGTTGCTTGTTGCAATTAAAACTGCACTGCGAGTTGCGAGTTGCTAATAAATCTGTGAGTTGTTGCGATGCGAGTTGCAATTAAATCTGCGAGTTACGAGTTGCAATTTAAAATCACGAGTTGCAATTTAAAATCACGAGTTGAAATTTAAAATCACGAGTTGCAATTTAAAATCATGAGTTGAAATTTTAATCTACGAGTTGCGATTAAATCATTAAATTATGAATCTATATGAGTTTGAAAGTTCTTTGGTAATTTCTCTGTGAAAAAAGATGGTGGTTAAAATAACGATTGACGATAATACTGAATGAGTTTGTGAGCTCGACCAAGGCTAAGACAAGACGAGCTAAGAGACTTACGGCAAATATACATTTCGAATAAGAATATCTTTATAGGGCTTTATTTGAA
>JAUJPO010085993.1:0-10127 GCA_032270745.1 Tiaropsis multicirrata | reverse complement strand
CGACCAGAATCCACCCAAGGTTGATAACATCTTCCCGATGTGCAAACTTACGAAGCACGTAACCAGCAGCACACGTTAAAAGAAACCTAGTCATTGTGATGCCGTTTAAACTGCAGAATCACTAGGAAATTCTGAACATGAAAATATAAGTATCTTAAAGTGGTGATGAGGTCCAAAATATAAGGCCTTAAACTTACGCATAATTAGCACTTTAACAAAAGATTTCTCTCAAATCAAACTAATTATGTTAATTTTTAATAGCAAAAAGAAAAGAAACCTGTTGACTCGATAAGAACTAGCATAAGGGCAAAAGGATATGACGAGCCGTATTTCAATGAGCTGTTTTTCTATTCTATTTCACTTCTCTGGTTATTCTATATATTGAGCCAAAGCATTGCAAATTTTCTGGACTTCGCTTTACGTAACGCGCGTTATTGTCTTATTTTGATTGATTAAAAAACTGCAAACGTTTTGCAACATCATCACATTTTTGTCTCGGGGGTCGGACTGCCTTATGGTAAAAGGTTCCATTGTCTTTAAAAAGGTACTTAAAACATCTCGTCTCTAGAAAATCTCTTCTTTGAAGTCTCATGTAACATATAAATGAAATACTGATAAAATATATTATTAATAAAAAAACGATAATATAATGTAATATACACCGGTAAGCACGGAACGTTGTTTTAACGACCAACGCCGCCGTCATTTCAACGTCGGAACGTTATTTGGACGTTGAAACAATGTTGGAATAGCGCTCTGTGTCTATACTGGGAATCCGAGAGTCCTTGGATATTACAAATTTATTCTTGGACATTAGCCAATTGTGTATTACCCCCAGACACAAATTACCCCAAACCTCTTGTACAATTCTTATCTGGAATAACCCATTAATGTTTGCATTTGAAGAAGAAATACTCTTTTAATGTTGAAATAACGGGTACTAATTTGCCATTCCCATTCCTCATTATCTTATTATGCCGAACAACAGACACAAGAGGCGTTTTTAAACGTTAGTTTAACGTATTTACAATATTTTAAAGCAATTGTACTTTCGCCAAAAGCTGAATATGCAAAATGTAAATAAAAGAATCTTTTGTAATGAATAAAGAAAAATGTGGAGCAAGACAGATTTTTTTTCTTTTTCTGTTTAAAAATTTGAATAGATTCTTTTTATTTTAAATTCTGCTTGCGTCAGCATAGACGCACCGGCCTCAATATATCACCGTATAATGCTTTTAACGTTGAAAATAAGACTTCTGAACAACGTATATGCGTGTTAAAAAAATAAAATTCAGATAGAACTGTAAGACAGATTTTACTATTTTTATACGAATATGCTGATTCAGCAATAATTACGTTTTAACGTTGAAAAAACGTCTTGTGGGATGCAAGCAATTAGTTTTTTAGAAAATTATTATAAAATATACATAATATAAAAGTAGAAAGATTTTCATTTAACAGACCAGCTTTTAAGCCCTAATAATAATATAATGCTAAAATGCAAAAACGTATAATAAACAAAAGCTAAAATCTTGCTTTAAATATAAAACTCAATACCAACCCGGTATCCACTCAAACACAATAGATGTATTGTCTCAATCACAATAGATGTATTGTCTCAAACACAATAGAAGTATTGTCTCAAACACAATAGATGTATTGTCTCAAACACAATAGATGTGTTGTCTCAAGATTCAATGACAAATAACAATCCCACTCAGTGTTGATTTTCAAGCTTCTTTTTTTTTAATATAGAAAATTTCTCCATAGTCTAAAAGAAAAGATTCTACTATCTCTACCACAAATACTACAAACAGCCCTGGGTTTGGTATCAGCTTCCAGAACCAGTCTTTTCAACGTCCGGATAACGCAATTTTAACGTCAAAACGACATAATGGACGTCAGATAAATAATAAAAAGACGTCAAATGCTTGCTGGGTTCCTACCACAAATACTACAAACAGCCCTGGGTTGGGTATCAGCTTCCAGAACCAGTCTTTTCAACGTCCGGATAACGTAATTTTAACGTCAAAACGACATAATGGACGTCAGATAAATATTAAAAAGACGTCAAATGCTTGCTGGGATCCTACCACAAATACTACAAACAGCCCTGGGTTGGGTATCAGCTTCCAGAACCAGAACCAGAAGCTGCTGCTGCTTGACTCGATAAGTTCAAAGAATTATAAGGTGCTGAAAAAGTTAATGGAGAGGATGATCGAGGCAATACGTCCGCTGCACGTTCCGTCGTCAAACGTTTGTTCCGTTTACAAGTGGCAACGCAAACGGCCACACAGTCACGTGATTGGATCATGGGCGGCCCGATGGTCCAACGATTTGTGAGCGGGTCGTATCTATATGTAGGTAAGAAACAATTATGAACGAGTGAAGAAGTTTTGTGTGTGTACCTTTAACTTCCAATAAGCGGTATTTTGGCTATCTATTTCGTATCTTTGAAACGATGATTCGGGACACTGAAACGACTTAATTACGAGAATATTCGACAAAAGAGATGTGATGTGATGTGAAATTCATAATAGGTAGATTAGCTGTGTGCGTACAAAGTTTACAGAAACATTAACCGCAAATTCATCTTCTGCGAAAAAAAGAATTTCTTACTTTAAGTTATCATTTAGCAGTAGTCTTAGCATTTTTGCGACCCATTCTTTAAAATCAAAAAACATTAATTTACCTTTCAACTGTATTTAAATACTGGTGTCCATCAAAGCCTCCGCACACGTATAAAATACCATCCAAAACCCCAGCCCCGGCTCCACTCCGGGGTGACAATAATGGGGCCACCATTATCCACTGGTCCGTATCCGGGTTATAACGTTCGACCGTCTGGTAACGTCCGGCGTGATCGGATCCACTGACGGCATAAATGTCAGAGCCGCCAATAGCGTACACGCAATCACCCATCGCAGCGCACGCAACTTGTTTCCTAAAAAAAAAATTGTCAAAAATATTTCTTTTTATTTTTCACTCTAAACGTTGGACTACGAGAAAACCTTTTTATCCAAATTCCCTACAGAAAAATTGTTTTAAATCACTTGGGAATTTACAGAGTGTCTTTAATAATCTAATCTAAACGAATCCTATGAAAGAGCCAAGTTACCAATAGTACGAAAACTTATATCCATGACGTAATCTTTTATACGGAAGCATTCTAAAAAAGTCAGGTGTATGCTCACAAGCATATAATTAATCTGCCAAATCGAGACCATGTCATTCTTTACTACCAAAGTCTCTAAAAATTGCTTGAATAAAAGAGACTAATTTTTGTCTCGATGCTTCGTTCTCCAAACTCGTATAAGAGACTTTACTACGGAAAACTTCAATGAACTCAATTTGGCAGCTCCATACCCTCTTAACTTTGGCTCGGAGACACCCGTCACTTTGCAACTCTAGTACCCAGCCCTCCCTCGAGAATAAAGAAAACTTCCACACAAACCTTGCAACACTCATCGAAGCAATAATAGTCCACGTGTTGCTTTCCGGGTCATATTTTTCGCAACTTCTCAAATTACACCCGTCAGAACCACCGATAGCGTAAATTTGACCGCCCAAAACGCAACAGCCTACTCCAAAGCGTGCTTGTGACATGGATGCGATTTGTGACCACTTCATAGTTTTCGGGTCGTAACATTCTGCTGAACTGAGAGGTGCAGAACCGTCGAAACCACCTTTAAATCATTAAAAAATAACACTTCAAATGATAGAAAATTATGATCACTTCATGGTTTTAGGGTCTTAACATTCTAAAGAACAACCTTTATATCTCACTAAAAGATTTTGTTTACTGATTACACATAATCAATGTTTAGTAAGTGTTCTGTTGACGTCAACCCGTGGCAAAGAATACTAACGGCTTTTAGTGACAATCATTTTGTGCAAACGGAAGTTAATACGATTCAGAGGCGGATGCAGAAGGTAATTTTCGTTTTTGACGGAGAGCGTTGATTTCCATATAAGGAATAAGAGCAAAAGAACCACTCTCCTCCGTCAAATTTTAACTTTAAATTGTACCTTCTGTATCCGTAACTGTGACTTAAACAAACTTACCAATGGCGTAAATTTTGCCACCAATAGAGGCCACCCCGACGCCGTTTCTTTTACAAGACATCGGTTCCATAGGTATCCAAACGTTATGGAAACTGTCGAATCGCTCAGCTGTGTTTAGCCTGGACGCTTCATCCCCTCCACCGCATACGAAGAGGGACGAACCGAGGCTAGCCATGTTAGCACCGAAACGGGAAATAGACATCTCAGCTATAAAGAAAAGACTGGTTTAATTTTCATTTTAATGTTATTTAGAAACGCCAAATTAATAATAATAGCGAGTACTGTACGAGTGTATAATATAGTTATACACTTATGTATTCCAAATTCCCAAATTCAATCGAATTGCATAAGTTTTACTTTATTGGAATTTTTAAACGTGTTCACCACTGTTCGATCGCATTGATTCAGCTGTATGTTATGCGGAGCATTAAAGAAGACAAAGTTTTCAATTCTTCATGGAATGTGAAAAATGAAAGAGTTTGAGATGGTTAGGATCAAAATCCCCAAAAATGTTAATAAGGAGAGGAGAATGATAGAACCGGTTACGGCAGGTAAGACGGCATGTAAGACGGCTACAGTACCAAATTTTCTCTGAAGACTCGTCGGTTTTAATTAAATTTATTTAAGTGTTTTTGTGAAGTATTGTTAACATTTCCACAATATTCCTTAGTCATTTAAGCCATTTTAGAGTCTTTCAGAGGATGTAAGCTCAAAGCTCCCAGACCCTCAGCTTTAAAATCTCATCGCTTCGCTCGCCGTACCAAATTTAAATTGCTTCCGTCGTGCCTGGTAATGGATTTTTATCTTATTTTTACATATCATTATCATTCATCTTATGATTAGGGATCTATAATTATTATCATTCTTGTTTTGAAAAAAAATATTGAATTTTGTTTGTCATTTTTCTTTTTCTTTTTACAGACTCAACACAATTTATTAAAACAAGTGTATCCTTACCTATAGCTTTCCACCTTCCTTCCTTTGGATCATATTTTTCACCACTTTTGGTCGCCTCTCTTCTACTCATTCCACCAACAACGTATAATATATGTTGTGTCAGCGCGGCCTTACGCGGAAGAACTTGAGCGGCCGCCGACTGAGGTTTGCGTTTAGGTATGAGACGGAATTCGATAGATTCCATCAGTAAATCACTATGAGGAATAAACGTGTTTAAAGTTTGGATGAGCTAAAGTTCTGACGTCACGTTCTGACGTCAAAACAACGGGTAAGGTCCTTTCTGTATTGGCTTATTTTAATTACCATTACCGTTTTGTTATTTAGAAGATTTGTTCAAAAAAATAATTTAACAAAACAAAAAACAGGTTGACCCTTTAAATTGAAGGGTAGCAGAGCTGTTATAAACTATGAAGAGTTTGAGGAAAATATTACAGAAGTCAGTGCCGTAGGAAGCATTTACGTTTTGGGGGGCTAAATTTCAGTGAAACAGCGAGGACCAACCAGGGATTGGCCCGAGGGAAATTTAAACCTCTTTAAACCTCGTCTAAAAACGCATTAAAAAAAGCTTACCAGTTGTGATATAGGAAGAAAAAAATATTATTAAATTCAGTTTTTACAGAAAACAAGTCATTTTGTTAAATCATTTGTGGAAATCCTCATGCAAGACTTTTGTCAAGAGCAGTGGCCGAAATGGTTTCTAAATCGGAAGATTGTGAGTTCGAGCCCCTCCCAAACTGACCACCGTAGCGAGATCTCATCTCGCGTCGTTCATTACCCCAGGTAACGGTCCAGGCCACATAGTAACCAATCTTCGAGAATTCAGAACCTAAACATAAAATTGCTTAAAAAATAAAAAGGGTGTAAATTACAGACCTGCATTCGCGTGAGTCACGAACGACACTTTCAGTGGCAACCCGGTCCATCAAGTATTCGGGAGATAATAATGAAAATCGAATGTTACGACATACTTGAGCTGCGTGACACTAAAAGAGTATAGACAAAGGATTCGATTTTTTAATGACTCTTAGCCTGTACCATCCCGTGTATATCTATCTAATTTTAACCTCATTTCTTTTTTATATGCAAAGAATAGTTTGGTACAGGCTATGAATGATCGAATGTTGCGAAATACTTGAGCTGCATGACACTAAAAGATACGTTGATGATTAAAAAAAGAAACTTGAGTCTGTACGATTCCATGTTTACCTGTCAATTTTATACAATTTTTTTTCTTAAAATAATATGTGAAGAAAAGTTTGGTATCAGGCTATATATAAAAATAAATCTTTTCTTAAATAATATAGAGATTAAATAGAGTTCCAGACATATACTTGATTTGAACTGAAGGTAAAAATACTGTTTCTGAAATTCCTGACAGTAACCCTACGAGTTTGAAATCCGTGTATTGATTCAATAGCACAAAAGTCTCTAAAAATTGCTTGAATAAAAAAGACAAATTTTTGTCTCGATGCTTCGTTCTCCAAACTCGTATAAGAGACTTTACTACGGAAAACTTCAAAGGGCTCAATTTGGCAGCTCCGTTATTTCGACTGAGTAAAGGTCTGCTTACCATTCTTCTATCTCGATCATACTCGATCCAGGCTACGGCCGCTTCGAACACACGTTCCTCTGACGTCACATTCAAGGCGTTATCTGAAAGTAACTTGTTGACAAAATCGAGGGATATGGAACAGAATTTGTCGGTTTGTAGCACTTCGTTGAAATGGTTGACAGAATAAGTAAATGCCACTTGCGCTAGTTGCTGACAAGAGTGTGAGTCAGCAAATTCGTATATACCTGGGGTTTGGAAAAAAAAGTCAATTTAGATATGTATACCGGGAAACGAAACGAAAAAACTTCGAACGCTTGACGGCGGCGTGACATGCTAAAAGAAATTGATGCAAGAAATAGGTGCGACGTGAACAAGAGACCGGGTTCTAAAGTGCCAGTAATGATCGAAATGTTTAATGATGGTCTGCCAATACAAGAACCAATTCACTATATCTTAAATGAATTGCCTAATTTTTGAATTTGAAATCTTATTTTCGACCTAATTTGATGGAAATGAAAATGTTTTACAATAGATCAGAAATTATCTAATCCACATCATCAATAGGTAATGACTATGTCGTAAAATCTTTTTAATTCCCGGGGGCACTCAGGCTTAAGTGACCTACCAAACGTGCGACCTTAGGTTCTGACAAAAGCCAAGTGCATTGTAAGGGAATATTGAGAAAATTTAGAAAATATTGGTTTTTAAATCGAGTGCCTGGGGGGGGGTTATTTCCGCACAGATTTTGCGCCATCCCTGTCTGCCCTCTATTGTGAGGAACATACCTACGCAGTTTTGAGCATACGGCATCCCTATAAGTTTTCACTAAAACATATTTCAAAATGATGAAGAGAATCTCGATAGTTTTTAAATTAAGCAGTATAAATTAGCAGAAAAAAACTACAGTTTTTTACGAACTAATAGTTTCATGACTTATATGTTTGCAGACCAAATCAACTTTCAATCTTGAGAGGTAAAGCAACAATACAGCGTTGTATTCTGAAATATGGCACAAAAAGATCTAAACGGCCATCCACTTGTATCCTGAAGAATCATTCGCAAAGCCCACCCATACACTCCCAACAACAAACGCTGCAACTTGTGCCTCGCAGAAAAGTTTGAGATTGCGAACTTCCCAGGAAGAAATCTCCTGATTTGCCAAAAAAACATGAATGGTTCACATAATTTGCAAAAAAAAAGTGTTTCTGGTGTTTTTAAGAATTTTTTTTTGACTCGTATGGTTCAGGCCTGTATAAGGGTGATATTAAGAAAACTAATTTTTTTCAACTACAAGGGAGGATTTTTCACGCTTTAAAAAGAAGTGTTATTATTGTTCTCTCGAGACAATGCAATTTTCTTTGTTATTTAGGTTCATATATTTTTTAAGAATAAGAACCCCTGAAGCTGAAAATCGTTGAAAAATAAGAGGTTTCTAAAAAAATGTGTATTGCGAAAAACATACCTAGGCAATTTTGAGAATCTATATTTCTTTTCATAAAATCACAACACGCTTGTTGAAGTCTCTTCAACTGCAACATACCAGCAATTGGTATATAGTCTTGGACATTGGTGTCTTTGATATCGATTCGAGACGAGTAAAAGTAATCGATGATCTCCGAGAAAGCTTGTTCGTCGTGCACGTGCATTTTAATTTCGGATAATTGCGATTCCATAAGACCACCTAAAAAATCAAATTACAAAAGTTATATTTCTTTCTATACCCCTAAGTTTTCCGTAGAACGAAGCATCGAGACAAATTTTCTCTCTTTTATTCAAGCGATCTTTAGAGGCTTTTGTACTAAAGAACGACATGGTTTCAAATTGGTAGATGAACTATATGCAAATGTACCTGTGAACATTGCTTGGAAATAGGGACTTGATGCTGACAACACCACTTTATGACAAAGAATCCTTTTGGACCCCATTATTAAAGTGACGTCACATAATTGCTCGTTTATTCTCAAGTTGTTGAGTGTTGACAGAATCTCTTTAGGATGTGATACATCACTAAAATGAACATCTGTTTTGCTTGAATCAGATGGTGTAGTTTTGTAGTTGGTTTCAGTTGTATACTGCTGGTCTGCCATTATGCTCAAAGCTCTTTCCGTTTACTCAGGATAGGCTACAAAAGAGAGAAAGTCAGAATTAAAACTACATTCCACACTATTTTCCTCCATTTTGGCTACTTAAAAGAGAGAGAAATTTTGTAGAATTGTTAATATGTAAAAGTTGAAAGTGGTTCAAAAGTAAAATACTAAAAATTCATTTTATTCGAAAATAGTGAAAAACACGAAATATAATTGGATAAACTTTTTAATAATTAGTCTCTAAAGTGATATGTTATTCAGTAAAATACACAGTGCAAAGTATGGTCGAGTAATACAAAGTATCACCCCTTCATGGATCCGTGGTCTAATGGCTATTGATGTGGGATGCGAATTCCGCGACCGGGGTTCAATTCCCAGTGAGTGCCAGATCACGTGATGTTGACCTTGGGTAAGTCAACTTCGCCATAGCCTTGCGGTGGCCTCCTCCTAGATTAGCAATGCGCTATTGAGGGGGTCTCCGTCAACTAGTATATACAAATACCAACATTGTACATAAAAATACTTAAATGAGAATAAATACTGTCCTTTCCTTTCCTTTCCTTTCCTTTCTTTTGGACTTTTTTTAACGTCTTTTCAACGTTAAAAAACATTGTGAAAACGTCGAAAAAGCATAAAAATAAGACGTCGTGTGTCTGCTGGGTCGTAAGATAATTCTTTGCATCCTCACTTTCGTGTGTCATACTGTGCATTTATACGGCATATAAATCTAAGAACCACACCCTCGACTCCAGAGGGCCCAAATGATTCGCGCCGTAGAGTGGATCAATAGCGTTCGCTGGAATCGATGGTGCTAAGAACCATCAACCATTTTTGTAGATGTTTTCAAATTGGAGAGTCAGAAAATTTCGAAACTACGTCAATGGTGTATGTTTCCCTGCGAGAGTCTCTTAGCTGTCTGAAAATGTTATTGGTGGCAACTACACATTTCTGTGACCACAGAGAAAGCTTTCGGATGTAAAATCAATCTCAAAATGTTCTTAACAATATTCTTAGCCATAACGAGAAAAAAATCTTTTCAACGAATAAAAATGTTTTTTGAATGTTCTAACATCTTTCTGGTTTGTTCTCATGTTAAAAAGTTACGCCCAAACATGATGAAACATTATGAAACAACGTTCACATATATTCTTTTCAACCATGCGTCATTCGTAAAGTAAAACTTACACTATCCCAACAACCTCACACGCACACCGTAACCCACAAACTCCTTACAAAAATCCAAATATACCATTTTTTAATTTGAAAGAAAACATATATGAGGAAACGTCAAATACCTGAAGAAATAATTCGTCAAAGACTTTTTGGTTGTCTTGAAATGAGTCTGCTAAATCACGTGCCTCACGTGCCCTAGTGCCTTCATTTTTTTTACGTGCCTCAAGTGCCCTAGTGCCTCAAGTGCCCTAGTGCCCTAGTGCCTCAAGTGCCTCACGTGCCCTAGTGCCCTA
>JAUJPO010085982.1:0-10128 GCA_032270745.1 Tiaropsis multicirrata | reverse complement strand
CTGTCTTTCAGGCACTTCCATATTTTGCAATGGCTATTCGTCCTATTAAAATAATAATATATTTAAATAAAGAAATATTCTATAAAAAGGACACTGTAAACTGTAGAAAACAAAATGGCGAAGGATTGAAGACATCGCTATATCATAGTGTAAATTAAGATTGAGATTCATTGAGATAGGAAAAGGCTGCCTAGTGCTGAGATTCCGAGCAAAATTTCTTAGATAATATGAAATACTAGGTAATCATTAAGATAATCCATAAAACAGAAACTAAAATGACTAACACAGATTGGTAGAAAATTGCGAGAATATTGATTAGTACGTAAAATGATTGTAGACTCTATATATAGCAGAGCACAGTCTGAAAAGTAGAAGGAAAATGAAAATTATACACCAAAATATATATTATAAAAATTTACATATCTTAAATATATTTATTAATCGGCGGGCTTAAGAAATAAACAAAAAAGAATCGAGCAAAGGAACAAAAATTTAGGCTAAGTAGAGCAGAAGGAATCGATCAAATCATAAAGTATTGTTTATGGATTTGTCTCGATCAGTCAATAGATGTTGAGTTAGGACATTGAAAAAGAAAACTATAAACGAGCGAAATAAAAAAATGTTGCATTATTTGTTTAGTATTGGTTTTGGCTTTGGTTTGCTTGGAGCATGCGCAATGCGTCAAAACATTTCATGATGAAGAACTTCATTCGAAAATTCCACTTCGATTGAAACGTGAAATTGAAGATCTTGTCCACAATCAACTTCATCAAACTATTTCGCTGCATTTCGACACCAATGATGACGTCATTAGCATATCACGTGATTCAATCGTCAAAACTAGTTTGCATCATCGAGCAAGAAGAGGTGAAGATATTTTACAATATTGATTTCTTTTCGAGATTTGTCAGAATTGAGGTTTCATCCTTTGCCGGGAAAAGCCTTTCGGGGCACACCCGGAAAGAAGCATTTCACTTGAGACATACACCATTTTCGTTTTTTTATCTCTAGATACAAATGCAACCAATGAGACGCCAATTTATTCGGAATGGAGCAACTTTGGTTTTTGTTCAGCCAAGTGCGGCGGTGGAGTGCGCGTTCGAAGTCGAGAGTGTTTGAATGGAACTTGTTTGAATGAACATCTACTTGAGCAACAATCGTGTGGAAATTTTCCCTGCGTTTCTGGTGAGTGATATGTTGAATGTGGATGACTCGGTGTTGGAAAGTTATTATTAAGTGGAATATTATCGTGTCCTAAATAGTGTGATAAAACGAATAGGTTTCTGACATGATAAAAGGCCTATCTATAAGCTGATTACAAATATTTAGTATAAGCGCCACAGCCAAACAAAGGAAAGTCTTGAAGGGCTGAAATGACAGAACTTCTAGATCAGATTTCTAGTCATGATAATGTTCCACTCAACAATAGCTATCCATCGAATTAGATCTTGTTATCTTTGGAAATGAAGGTAGCACACACTTATTATGAACAGACTTTAGGCAACTTTGGGTTAAGAGTAAATATTTGATTGAAGAAATATTGCTTTAAACTTTAAAGAATTCAAACGACTGTGAGATAGTGATTCCATTTCAAATACCGTTAATTTAATTTTGTAACTAATTGTTTAAACTGACTTTAAATCATTTTCTCTTTCTTCCTTTAGGATCTTACGTTCTCGAAGGAGTTTCTGCCGACTGGAAACTAACATTATCAGATGCCATCACCATTAAATTCTTTGTTCTGTTGAACCAAGTCTTTCTTGGCAAGCTCACCAGCACTGAGATACAAATATATGATTATCAACTCTCCACATCAACATTCAAATTTTCACAAAGTATTCCAGTTCAAGATGGTATCTCTTTCACCGTTATGGAAACTCAATATTCCATTTATCTGGTTGTATTGGAGAAGTTCTCCGGTCATTATTTCGGTGTTTCGTCAAGGATGTACATGTATGATCCATCACGATTGTCAGGTGGTATCTTCCATAGACAACAACCTATCTACTTCAAAGTTTATGATCCTTCAGCCGTCACCAGTTTTGATATTTATGGCAAACCTTACTTGGCTGTGGTGAACAGGAAAAACAAAGGTGAAAGCCTTCTTGAATACTTTTACTCGAACTCTCGATGGCCACCCTCAACTTTAGCATTTGACACATGTCCAGCCTAAAAGCTTTTCTTGCAAGTCGAAAATGCCTAGAAATGAATTTCTACTTTAACTAAAACTTTATACACTTGAAGCCTTTTATAACTGTTTTTAACTTTTCTCTAGAAGCACGTCCAGGGAATGAGCGTAGAGCCGTTGTATGTAATGGTGAAGAGCAAGAGATTCGATGCACCGGTGGAACGTACATCAGCATCAACGAAGCACTTTATGGTCGCCACAATACATGGGAATGCCCAACTGTAAACTATGCACGACCTTATCAATTCTTCTATTGGTGTAACATTCGAGTGAAAGACAAGATCAGTGAGTTATGCGAAGATAAAGATGTTTGTTTAGTAGAAGCAAGAGTGTCGAGTCTCCTTGGTGTAAGCAACGATCCATGTCCATACACAAACAAATATCTAAAGATCGTCTACTCTTGCAGTTGTAAGTAAACTATTCTTGCTATATCAACGTCTGTCAATTTCACGTCTATTCTTCAAAACCTCTATATCCAAAGAGAAAGCAAACTTCGAATTGAGTTGGTAGGATGTGGTTGATTTTTCGAAAAAGAAAGAAAATATACTCCTTGAATTTTATTCAAACCTTGAAACGACATGACTCACAAAATCATTACATCATTACACCTCTTCGTTTACTTTTAGCGTTATCATACAGAAGCACACCATATTTCTATGAGTGGAACCAAGTTGGATTAACGATCGTTCCCAGTGACAACTTGATCACGTATGGTGCCGAAGATGTCGAATCCTTTCATATCCATGGCAACGCTTTTGTTGCTGTTGCTAACCACATCAATGATCAACGACAACACCATTTGGATTCCGAAATCTACGTCTTCGACTTAGCCAGGCGACAGTAAGTATATATTAATTGTTTTCTGGAAAGATTCTTGTCTGGATTTTGAGTGGTTAAATGTGGCAGATCACGTTGGATGCTATTTAGCCATATGGGATTAAAATCACCTAGGATTCTTTCAACGGGTGGTTTCAACTCGACTGACTTTTTTCCATTCACTTCTTGTTTTGTTTTTCGAATCGTTATTTAAATAGCATTCTAGAGACTATGCTAAAGTCTTCTTTACTTTTCAACAGGTTTCGAAGCTTCCAGAAGTTGCGAACAGATGGTGCAGTAGATCTCGAGTTCTTCATCATTGGACAAGGCATAACACGTGAATACTTTCTGGCCGTTGCAAACCATGTCAAGATAGTCCCAGGTGTTGGAAAGACGCATGAAGTGGATTCGATCATTTATAAATGGAATTGGAACTTGTTCGTTCCTTTTCAGTGTATCAGAACAAATGGTGCCAAGAAATGGACAGCTGTTACAGGTATGTTTTATGTTTGTTTTCAGTACTATCTAATTAAAAAAGCTTCAAAACTTATTGTTTGATAAGATCATAAGACTAAGACTTTGGTAATCCAGATGGATTGAATTAATATCATTGAACTTTGTAATTTTAGGTGAGGATGGCGAGTTTGTGTTAACACACACAAATATGAAGGGAAACATCACTTTCTATAGTTATGACGGTTGGAGGTTCTATTTAACCAAAAAACAACCTCAAGATGAAATCTACCAACATGCTGTAACCACTACCTCTGTTTCCATCGACATTCCATCCTTCTCCATCAAGATGCTGGCAATCCAACAAAAACCGGAATTTGTTGATGACGTCAACAACATCTATTCAATCCAATTCAAACAAGTTTTCCCAAACTTCGATCTCTTAGAAACCACTTTACAAACAGTCCAGCATATCAACCGAACCGTTTATAATGAATTGTTACCGAGAGCAAAGAAAGTTAATGAATCATTTGTCGAGATCAAAGATGATATTGTTCTTTTGGAGGATGTTATTTCGCTATCTGGTAAGTCTTCTTTGGTCTTTTTCGCCTGTTTTTTATCATTTCGATAAATGTTAAATTTCTGAATTCCTAAGTACACTAGAAAAACCACTTATAAGTTTTGAACCTTTTACCCATTGAAGAGTCTACTCCGTCTGAACCTTTTACCAATTGAAGCTGACTAATTAAGCACACTAGAAGAAGCCGCTTGTTATTTGGATTGATAAGAATTTAAATTACCATGGTGATGCATTTCGTACAAAATGTCTTATATTGATAAACAATGATCGAGCCAAAGAGAATCTGAGCTCGTATCATTTGAATGGTGTTTAACCAATTTAACTTTCTTTTTCAGAGAACAAGACTTTTACCAACCTTAAAGTGCAAGGAAAGACAACTTTAAAGAACGCCACAATCAACACTACCCAACTTTCACAATCAGACCTTGACACGATTAACAACATGAACAACATGAAATCTCAACAAACCACTCAACGTTCAACACTTTCGACTTTACAAGATAAAACCCAAAACTCCGTCACTTATTCAAGCCAACAAACCATTACAGGGTTCACAACCTTTCAACAACAACTTTATTTCAAAACATTGACTGTCAATGGAAATGTATCAGTCGGTATGTTGACCAATGACAAAAAGTTATCCAACATCTCTAGAAATGCAATCTATATCAACAAAAACGAAGTCTTTGATTCAGACATCACTTTTACTGGCAACACCACATTCGACTCAATTTCAGTTCAACATATAAACAACGTTGCAACATCCAAACTTCGTTCAATCAGCAAACCATCCAACATCTCCGGTAAACAAACTTTTCAAAACTTTCAACTGTCGTCAGATGATGAAAACAACATCAAGGTCGATGGTTTGGTTGACGGTGTGGATACTTCAAAACTGGTTCTCCTGGATACTGATCAGACGATCACTGCAATGCATCAATTTGCCAATAAATCCACAATGCAAAGTGACTTCAATATTGAAGGGCTGGTCAACAATTTGAACGTTTCGGAGATCGCGGCCGACACCCTGATGAAGAACAAAGCTGACACCGTAACTGCTCATAAGCAATTCTCAAACATTAAGATTACAAAGGACTTCAAAATGGCAGATACAAAAACGATCAATGGTGTTGACATATCAAATCTAACTTCCAGTGGAATCTTTTTGAACGCAGTCAAAGAATTCGGCAACATCATTTTCGTCAACAATGTCACTTTCAATGAAGAAATAACTCTTGGAGGACCACTTAATGGCGTCACTGTTGATGATCTGGTCGTCACAGATCAAACCACTGTTTTCCATCACCCAATCACATTCAAGGAAAATATCACATGCTCTAATCACGTAACTGTAGATGGGAAGATCAACAACCTCAACATTTCAGGTATAAATTTGAAAAATAATTCTACTTACCTATTAATTTCAAAAAGAAAACTATCAAAAAAGTATCAACTTTCATCTCAATCTATCAATGCTTTTAATTAAAGCCAAAAATTTGAGCATAACTTAGTGTCTGGTAAACATGAGCTGAATAAGCATGATTTGAAGCAGAAATCTTCATGTTAAATTCACATGTTAAAATTCATAAAATGGAGAGTTGTCTTGCTCCACATTTTCTCTAATCTTTAAACAGAAATTCCTATTGGAACATTAAATTCAAATTTAATCATCAATAAAATTATTTCTACAGAAGAGACTATGGACGTTTCATCCAACCAAACAATTACTGGCGAAACCATTTTCACCGACAATCTCAACATGTCTCAAAATCTTCAAATACACGACAATCTTGACGGCGTTGACATCAATTCCATCCTCAACAACGTCATGATGTACAACACAACACAAAATGTGACGGCAACAAAATCCTTTGACAATTTAACAACAGATTCGGTGATGCTAAACAATTGCATGGACGAAGCTTGTATTTGGTTGAACATTTTGCTGAAATTGAAAGAAGAATCGATCCATAGAACCAACCATACCATCTCTGTCAATGGAACTAAATCATTCTCTCATCTCTTCGTTGGAGGAAACTTAACTTTTGATAGTTTGTGGGATGGTTTGGAATTTCCTGGTGATTTCTTACAACGTCACAGCAATGAGGTCATCAATGGTTCCTATACATTCACCAATGTCACTTTCTTGAAAAACGTCACAGCAGAAACACTGAACGGCCATAATCTAACAGAACTCTATGAACGTGTTTTAATGAAGGTTGGTCACGAACAGCGAATCACTGGAAACTGGACTTTCCATGATCACACCACCTTTAATAAACTTCAAGTTGACGGTTTGGTTGATGGGGTAAATCTGTCACGTGATGCACTTTTGGCAAATGAAAATCACGAATTGTTAGGACAGAAGACATTCTACAATGGTATCCACGCCCATTTATTATCAGTACACAATATGACGGTCAGTGGGTTAATCGACGGAGTCAATTTGACTCTACTGAACGAAGAACTGGTCACAAATTTGGCTAATGACATTATCATCAAGGGAAGGAAGATTTTCTTAAATCATGTCTCGTTCAGTGGTAATTTGTCAGCTGGATTGATTGATGGTGTGAATATTTCGAAGTTGAATGATCGAGCTATGAAACTGGATGTTGATCAAATTGTCACTGGCAAGAAGGTTTGTTTTTATCAGCATTCCCTTCTTCTCATTAAGTAACAGTTTCCGAATTTTCTTTGATTTTTTTTTCCAAATTATTTCCAAACATATATTTCAATAATAATACGAATTTGAAAAATCTAAACAAACCTCTCGACCATTCAAGTTGAACGATTGCGAGCCAAAGCTTTTATATCAACTGTAAAGTTATTTCAGAAGCTAAAATACGAATTTCCAACTGAAACTTAATAATTTTAATGCTCATAAGTAAATGGTGAACAATATTCCATGAGATTGCTCGATACAAAACGTTTATAATTAGAATTTATTTTCAAAACTTGTTTTTAATACTATAAATTTTGTTCTCAGACATTCCAAGAAAAAGTTGAAATCTCGATGGATGATGTCAAATTGGATGGTTTGATCAACAGAGTGAACTTGACTCAACTCTGGCAACAATCAATCAATAAAAATGATCCTTCAGTTGTCATCCGACAAAATTCATCTATTGAGAATGTGACTGTTCTGGGAGATATATTCACTCATTCATTGAATGGATTCAATCTTACTGACATCGTTGGATCGGCATTGATGAAGGACGGTGATCAAACATTCCATGAAGATCTGTATGTAGATAAACTGATTGTTAATGGTGAACTCAATGTCACCAAGCTGAACAGCTACAATTTCTTGGAGGAAGTTATTCTCTTAAACAATCCAGGATTGATTTCATCACACCAACACTTCCAAGATGGTCTCACCATTAATCAATTGACAACCCTGTTTTTGAATGGTCGCAATCTAACCCAGTTTCTGAACGACCTGGTTTTCATTGACGAAGATGCAACCATTACTGGTAAAAAGACTTTCTCATCAGAACTTCTGATCAATCATCTCAACACTCGAGGTTTCATCAACTCCAAGAACATGACAGAACTGCTGTTGACAACTTTATTGAAGAAGGGCGATCAAACAGTTGATGTACCAACAACCTTCAAACGCATACTTCTACAAGACGACACTCATCTCACCTCATTGAATGGCAAGAATCTTTCCGCATTTGAAAAGGATATCTTATACAAATGTGAAGGTCCAAAGCGTCCAGTTGAAGGACACCATGTTTATCAAAAAGCAGAATTTGGACAAAACTCGACAATCGGAGACATCGATACAAAAGGCTTGGTAAACGGTGTGAATATCACAATCCTTAAGAATGAAGTTGTAACGAAAACTGGAAATTATTCTATCATCGGTACAAAGACACTGAAGGATTTGACAACAGACAACTTACAAGTGGACAAAATCAACAATTTTGCTTTCCCTGATGATTTCGTTCAGCTGAGGGTTAACAACGCCACTATCAATGGAACGAAAACATTTTCCAACAGTACTACAATCTCCAATGATTTGGTTATGATGCCGAACCGTACCATCAATGGATTCGACATATCAGAAATCGTCAAGGAGATTGTAACCCTTCATGGTAATGTTTCCATAGAAACTGACGTCTCTTTCATAAATCCAGTGAACTTGACACAAAATTTGCAGGTCGAACTTTTAAACAAGGTGAATATCTCATCGGAAGAGTTATTGTTGAAATCAACCAATCAAAAAGTGACAGGTCATAAACACGTGATCAACGTGACGGTGAACGGAGAAGTCATTGCTCAAAACCACATTAATGGAGTGGACGTCCAAAAGTTGTATAATGAATCGCTTGTGTCAGAACGTGAAAATACGGTGACTGGTTCCAAAGTTATCAATGGAGATGTTATTGTTAATGGTAAGTTTTTCATTTTGTACTTCAGAGCAGAACTTATACTCTGCTACAAATGGACCTCTCAGTTGTGGAGAAACCTTAGGGAAAAAGTGTACACTTCTTGTTCTGCTGTACACTATGTCATTAGAATGTATTTTTCTGAAAACCAAAATAGAGCTTTAAAGACGAAGGTTTCCTCTGAAACAGTATCCACTTCACAACAAAAATCTTATTCTGTTTTCAGGAAGTTTGGAAACCGGATTGGTAGACACGGTGAACGTTTCCATCTTCTCTGAGGTGACCAGAATCTCCAACTTCTTGAACTATGATTTATCAAGCTTTGAATTAGCTGTTCAAAATAATGAGCAAACCATTTCGCAACTTTCACAAGCTATTGGTGACATTAGACAGAAGGTTGATTACTTCATCCCACACGAAAAAATCTTTCTAAACTACAAATCAGTTTCAATGGATGTGCTTCAGAAAGAGAACATGACGTGGCTGGTTGCAGGGGCATCAAGTGACGTGTACGATATTCCATGCGCAAATAGTACAGTTTATCGAAAGATCAAGGGAGAAGAAAGCTTCAATCGATTTTTGCAAGTAAGTAACCATATATCGTCATTGTAAAATAAGAAAGCTGCATCTACATTCTTTTTATATTTGGAAAAGGCAAAAAACTGAAAAATTTATTTTGTACTTGAGGCTTTTTCCTTCTGAAAAAAAATTCTCATTTTAATCTACAAGATAGAAACATAGAACGTTACATAACCATGGTGCATATTGTTAGGCTGGCTTGCAATGATGTCTTATGCGATTATTTGACGGGGTCATAAATATAAAAACAACTAGCCTCGCACAATTTTTATACATAGCTAATATTTTCAAGAGCTTTTCAAAACAATTGAAATCAAATAACAAGCAATTAAATTTTCGATTACAGTTTACTTCTTCATCTATCTCTGGAACGGAACTTGTTTCACTGGATGCAGAAAAGATATCATTGATGACGTCATCGAAGAAAACAAACGGTTTCTGTGGTAACACTACACTGGATGCACACAAATCATACGCACAACAATACACCTTCCATCGCAACACGAGCGATAATTACATACAAACATCACACGAAATGAAGAAATCTCTTGACGTTGATGTTTTCCAAACTTCTCAAAACACTTATTCACTTTTGTACACTCATCCTAAATCTTCGACATCTAAATGCGTCGACCAATCACTTGTCCTCTTCCCTAAAGGTAATTCCATCAGCTTTGGAAACACGACATGTGACGTCACTAGGAGCATCATCGTTAATAGCACCAGCCTTTATAGTATGGTTGCCCTACTTGGTATGAACTCAAACGACGAACCACAACTCGATATATACGCAATTGTCCACCCTATTAAAGAAGTTCTCTTCGAAGGAAGTGTAAACCTTATACAGTCCATACCCACCTATTACGCTTCCGATGTTTTGAGTATGGAGACTAACTTGGGATTGTTTATCATTATTGCCAACACGTACGACTCAAGTCCGGGTTCTTTGACAGTTGCCTACACGGTACCTGTAGTCATTTACAAGTGAGTTAAATGTTTTTTTTTAATGATTCGGTTATGTTTGACGTTCAATTGACATCTAACATAAAATGATTAGAAGTGACTCTTTCCAGTTTGAAGTGACACATAGTTGTCAACATCTATGAGATGGTTATGAC
>JAUJPO010085971.1:0-10130 GCA_032270745.1 Tiaropsis multicirrata | reverse complement strand
CCCCGTTGGATTTTATGTCTCTTTATTTATCCCCACTGGCAAAATAATTCCTACCGGGTCACTGAGACAGGGGTGTTTTAGCGTTTAAATATGATCCTGGTATATTAAAGAACTTGAAACTAAAATTTCAATTGTTTCAATCCTTACTTTGACTTTGCCTTTGCCGTCGTCAGGTAAAAGTTGTTTATCTTTTTTCCTATTTCCTCCGTGAAGTGCATTGACATTGAACTTGGAAGTGTTGTAGGCAGCTGGAAATGATAAAATACACAATACACTGATGTGATATGCATTCTCCAAAATAAAAAGTACACGGGGAAAAGGAAGATAACATAAAACGAAGCACATCTGGAGATTATTTGCAATCTATAAGTCTGTTCGTTATTCAGACGCGGCTGGACCCAGAGACGGATACATAAAGTATTTTTGACATCCATGAATATGAGCAAAACCATACTCTCCGTCAATAATTTTTTACTATTGAGAACCTTCTGTATCCACTACTGGGACCCGGCTTTTTCCAAAAGGATCTGACCTCTAAAACTTTGCATTAAGACATTACTTCGTTCAAATTTCACAGGCTAATAAAATTCTACATAACTTTTGTGACCATCATTTTCAGAAATAAGGTTCACTGATAGCATAGTAACTACCACTAAAGTGTTTAGACAATCAAGGGAGCACTTCAAAATGTCAAAAATGTTACAAGTTATTACAAGTCTATTGCAAATCTCCTTGGAAGAGACAATTCTTAAGTCTGTAAATAAAGAGTAAGCAGCTAGGCATTAATGGTGACATGAAACTTGAGACTAGAATTTAAAACACGTGGCAACAGGCAGACCAATGAAGTACCATCAATTAATAATGGTTTGGCACACGCCGAGTGTATATGACTTTATTCGTGTCAATGCAGGAATACTGATATAAACAAGACTTAAAATGTCTATACAAGCATGTCAAATTCCTTGTTCCTTCTGAACAACAAGAATGTTTATGACATCCAATTAATGTGGCCCGGGGGGGGGGGACGCTATAATCCACAAATAGGCATGGGCTAGACTTAAAATTTGTCTTGGGCATACGACAAAAATATCTTTACCAATGTTACTCTTATCGATGACGCCCATACACATTTTATCTTCACTGGTAGCCCATGTGGCGAAATAAGATTTGAACAAGGGCGTTTCACCGCCCTCTAATATCCTCATGATGGTGGTGTACGATGGATAACCTTTCTTATGGATAAATTTCTAAAAACGATGAAAAAAGAAAGCATTAAAAGTATGTGTAATATGGGTTTCCCCAGATTGTGGCTTCAATGAAAGTCCTCAAATTTTATCGAAACTAGGCTCTAAAGCTTTCATCAAGCCAAGTCAGTCTTAAAAATTTGAATCAAAAGCTTTAATCGTTCTCTTTTTATGGTCATTGTACTAGGTAAGGATCATCGAGCAGATGTGTCTACAGCTTACACCATACCCAGCGAATGGGAGTGTGCAAGGAAGAATAAATAAAACCTCGTGCCAAAAAGATGTCCAACAGACGATATCGAGCTTTTCCAAATATTCCTTGTGTGAACGGAGAGTTACGAGAGAATTTGAGTACCATGGAATGAAAGAAGGATCTTAGAAAAAATATGTTGAATTAGTTATATCTTACCATAGCGTTGTTCATAGCAGCTTTCTTTTCATTGATGGTGCACCCATGACCGATCCAACTGAACACACCAGCTGGTCCTGTATCCAAAATGAAACAATCGTCAGTATCTAAATCTTCTTTCTTCAATGGTTTCTTTGCTGCTTCTTCAATCTTCAGTTCACCAGTTGAATCTGATACTCTACGTTGAAAGAAAGAAGAAATAAAAAACTTTAAAGCTGGTTTGATCATTCTTTCAAGTCTTCCTAAGTTCAAGCTCTTTAGTTGTTTTAGCTCTAGATGGGAGCTCGTTTACTTCAAATCTTAAACTGATTCGAAAGTAGACGGGTCTCATTGGATTAATTTTTCTTCACGATCTTGAAGAAATGCTCTGATTGGCCAAAACCCCTATTGTTTTTTATGCGCGAGTTGAAATTCGTGCGATTTATTTTCTCAACTGTCATTTTGTTGCGGAATTCAAACTGCCAATGTTACCGAACTAATATTTTCTCATCATATGAGCTTTGCGAAATGGGTAAAAATTAGTAGATGGGTCCAGACTACTTTAGCTGAAATTTCAAATATCAATCTAGAAAAAGATTAGTGGAACAAGCAAGGTTGTGAAAACATTTTCTAAGATTGACATTATTATTTGCCTTTTTCAAAATGTTTAGTGCTTGGTAAGGGTTACATTAAATTTAAAAAAAAGGGCGTTTTGTTATTTCCCAATAACCTGTGAAAACGTCTAGTTGCAGCGTAATCAAAATTCCACAAAAGTTATTCATGCTTTCTTCTGTCTGTGGTTTAATGACCGGTTTACTGGTACAATGCTTTGCTGTTGTCAAAGTTCTTAAATCAAAGACAGCTTAGTTGAATTAGTTGAATTAATAGCTGAACTCGCCCTCGATGTGCTATGGATAATGAAATCCGAATTTGTAATGACTTTATCAATGACGAGACTTATATCCATTCAATGGCCATTCTATGATATCGAATGGAGGACAATCAAACGCGTCGTTCTAATTCAAATTGTGATAGCATTGATTTTGAATATAGTCAGCGGCTTTGCCTTGATAAGTGGAGAAACAACCTACTGGCTATTAATAGTCGGAATTATAATATTCTCAACAATGACTATCATGTTTGCAATGGCAGTGCTTTCGATTTACCTTTTACTGACTCGACCTCAGATAAATCTCAGACAAAATAGTATCAGTGACACGCGAATAGACTATAATAGAATCTGGAAACCTATTATCAGGATTGGCACCATACAGGTAGCATATATTTTTTGTAATTTGCCACTAGCAATATCTTGCATCATCTTTGGACAATTTATTGATGCCGTCACCAGAGAGACTTATAAGGAATCTGCAAGTCTTGAATTTATCAATTTAGCTATCGGAAGTTTATAATGGGCTAAACGCTTGTCTCTACATGGCACAGTGTAAAGACATTCAACAGTTTTACTATCGATTACTTAAAACAAGAGATTCAACAGAGTTCAACCTGGTCAACCTCGAAATGTTGCCGTCATTAAAATCACTGAAGATAATGAAGAGACAGGTCCTTCAACAAGTAAGATGCTACCACGACAATCCACTAATAAACAGCCACTAATCAAATTCAAACGTATGGCATTGACTAAAAAAATTAATCCAATACAAGTCAGTTCTCCAACTGAAAATAATGAAGAGGCAGGTCCTTCAGTAAGTAAGATACCACTGCAAATCAATCAATAATCAACTAACAAAGTGCCACAAATAAGATTAAAAAACGAATGGTATTTATTAATAATTAAATTAACCCAATACAAGTCAGTTCTCCAACAAAAAGCGAAGAAACAACATTTAAAGCAAAGTCATGAAGTTAAATCATGAATCAAGATGATGAAACGGGAATAGGTAAAATGCAACGCAATAATGAGTGGAATCAGAGATAGATACTTTTTGAAGAAGGAGGGACTGTTCACCTTCGAAGAATAATATACGTGCGAAAAGAGTAAAATTCTGATTATTTGTTGATAACACAACGATCAAGTTTGTAATTGTTATTTTTAGGAAAGTCTTTTTAGATTTGAATTCACGAATTATAGTTTTTGTCTTATATTCCTCTTTGGATTTGTCGCCGAAGTAAAGATGTAGGCCCGTCATGGCGTCCTAAATCTATAGGCCTAGGAAGCGCGCATTATTGAATTCAAAAACTTGATGACCTAATTTTAAAGAATTACAAAGAATTCAAATGACGTCAATGGATTGGCTTCAATCAAGGCCATCCAGCTTTTGACATCGATGCACGCTTGCAAGGCATGTAATTTTAGAACGCAAGAGGTCCGTCGTTACGTGACAAAGAAACAATTACATTGCGTAATAAATTATATAGACACAAGTCAAGCAATTAAAAGTCATTCAAAGTCTGTAAAGGCACTACATCGTAAAGAAAAAGTTCCGTTGAATAAATCCACCTGAATCTTTGGTATACTCCCTTATAGTGAGAGCTGTAATGTCACAAAAATAGCTTTTGTGTACGCAGAAGTTTTTAGATGATCATTTTGGTCCAAAAGATCACGAAAATGAGTCATAGCTTTTGCTGGGGGTTGAAAATGAATATGAAATTAGATGTTCTAATTTGACCCAAATGAAAAGTAATTTTCTAAGGATTTCAAATATCGCAACTATTCCTCAAAAATCAAAACATTTATCAGCATAATAATCGCTTGTGGTTTTAGATCAAAATTATTGCATTTTTATATACATTGGCTTCATTTCCTGAAAAATTTGAAATTCGTCATTTTAAACTTTCATTAGCGGTGGCGTACTTTCAAAAACACCTTAAACATTTTAAGCTTAAACTCTCTTTTTAATCGACAGTTGAAAATATTGATTTTTCCGCCCATGAATAAAAAAAACAGATCCAAGGCCAAACCTAAAAAAGATTCGTTTCCGTGGGCGCGGGTAAGAATTGTTTTTCAGGTCACCCGGCTGCAAAATAATAATGAATGGGTGCGAGAATTTCTGAAATTTTGAAAAAGCAAACAAACAAACAACTTTATTATTTTGAATTTAAACACACCATCACCTTCTAGGAAAAATGTAAAAAAAAATTATTTTCCGGCCTCCCGCATGAGTTTTTTTTTTCGTCACCCGGTAAAGCGAAAATGAAGGGTTTTTCGGGGTTGGTCCAAGTATACAATTTTAATACCGGTTGTTTGTATAAGGTTTAAGACTAGTAGTCATTATACCTGTAAAGGCAGACTTCAACTTTATCTTGTGCATCATGTTCAACATCGTCGCCTCCTTCTTCAGCTGATTTGATTGGTCCTTTGTCACCAAGAACTTTGAAAAACATGTTCTCGTTGTCATGACCACTGTCTGTAAGGAAGAAATTGAAATTATAGAAGTGTTTAAATACCCATCATATGCCCACACCTAGAACCTCGCCCTGCATCTTAGGTGGATATTTTCTTAACTTCAATTTACCCAGTTAAAAGCTATTAGCATGTAAACTGTTATATTTGACTTTTGATTAAAGATGATCTAAAAACTGTCTATCAGCAGCTGTTTTCGCAAAAGACCAACATCTGAAAAAAAGGTATCAATCCCTTACAAACTGTTGGTGAGTTTATAAATGACTGACCATCTGCCCTTTAACAGCAGACACAAAATGTTGTTCTAACGTCAAAACGTTATTTGGACGCCGTGTGTCTGTTAGATTGCAACGAGAGTAAAATCTTACCAATGAGAATAACTTTAGGTTTTCCACCACGTTCATCGTCCTTGATTTTACGGGCGATTTCGGCCGCTTTGACACGTTCACGTTTTGACGAATCTTTTCCGTTCCAACAGTAAATGGTTTTTCCATCATCCAAGACGAAAACATCACCGTGGTTTAATGATTTGTACGTAAGTTTGACCTATTATATTATAACAGTTGAAGAAAATAAGATACACTTAATATATTCCCTTACTATGCCTTCGTGATCCGCAAAAGGTTTTAGCAACCAGTTTAATACAAAGCAGAAATTAGACAATATCCAAAGTTAACTTAGTTGTAAGGTTATCGAGGCTAAATAAATTTTTTTTTAGGGAACTACTCTTTAATTGTAAATCTTACCATATGTTACGAATACGGTAGTTAAAAAGTTAGTTAATAGAATAATTCACCAATAATTAGATCAGAATCTTTATCATCCAAAGTGAGCTTTTTCTTTGCCTATGAACACCAGCCCCACCCTGGATACACTTGATCTTCAAATTCTTACCCATCTGGATATCCTAGGATATTGAACATTTCCTATATCCTCAACAGGATGTACTGATTATTTCTCAAAAAGCAAATTTGCACCTGATCAATTAAAAACGACTTACCTCTTCGATACGAATATTTCGTTTTCCTTTGACGTGTAACAAACGTTTTCTGTATGCGTCACGATCAACCTTTACAAAACCGCTGTCTACTCCACCTTCCAAATATCTGAAATAAACACACGCAAACACAATGATTTTATCTGGTATGTGATGAAATGCTGTAGTGGAGAGTGGCTAAGCACATAAAAATGAACAATACTTCAAATGGTGATAAAAGCATGAAACTTGGTACAAATGTTGCCAAGACACTTTTGTATAACACTAGGGTATTGACACTTTTGATAGTTGGAATACTAAAGATCACTCGTGTCAAATATTCATAATTTGGAATAACCGCCAACCGAGTCAGGGGTTGAAAACAATAAGGAAATTGTCCAAAAGTTTTCGAAAATATCGATAAATATCCAGACGTATTTTATCGACTAAATGAAACCATTTTAATTTTCAACATCGATACAAAAATGTTGAGAATGCTTTATTTACAAACTGAAATATACCGTGTAACTACGTTTTGTACGGTGAAATAAAAACAATTGCAAACTTACTCAACACCAAGTGGGAAAATATTCAAGAAACGTTTCGATTCGTGTTTTTGAACCTGGAAAACAAACAGGATGGGTTGATTATGGTTTTGTGTACTTTTAAATCTTTATAATCAGGTGCTACGCGCATATAGAAAAAGTTGGATTCGATGCAATCTCTATAGTAATCCTAGGTTGAAATTCTCTGTAAGTTTATATAAAATTATCAAGTTTAGGCCAAGCCTAAAAAATTGTTTGTTTCCGCGTTACCGGCCGGGTGAGAATTTTTTTTTTAGGTCACCTGGCCGCAAAAATTTAATGAACTTTAGAATAAGTGTGAGATTTCCTGAAAGTTTGAAAAATCAAAGAAACGAACATTTTAACAAACAAATTATAGTTTTTTAACTCAAACAACCATGACATCCTAGAAAAAATATCAAAAATAATTTTTTTCCGGCCTCCCGCATGAGTTTTTTTTTCATCACCCGGTAACGCGGAAACGAAGAATTTTTTAGGGTTGGCCTTATGATAAAACTTTTTCAAATGGGCATCCATCATTCATTATCCCATCAAATCTACTTCAGGAATTAATACGGAGAAAAATAACTAACACTATTAACTAAATTTAAAACACAAGACTGAAATATCGCGATTAGCAGGTTTGAGTTTTTGCAGTGAAAGAAAAACGAGCTTTGGCGGCGGGAAAAGAAGTTTTTAGGAGCAATTTATGTGGACTGAATTTCCAAGGGAACCGAGTTATGATAGTCTATTACCTCGCGATATTGTACAGGATAACCACCTAAAGAATCATCCAGTTCGACAGTTTTGTAGGCGCAAACACCGGCTTCATCTTGTGAAGTTTCTGTACCAAGCCAAAAATGAATGTCCCATTCTAATCGATTCTCGACTTTCCGTGTCTGTAAAAGTGAAAAAGACAATTAGATTTTTAGTTAAGTTTTAGTACCTGGTCAATATTTTGAGTTAATTATGGTGGCTAGTAACCAGAAGGTATTCAAACATTTCACTGGAGCTCTTGTCCATGTTTTTTACACATGGAAACCAACACTCTCTAACAAAGAGCTCACAAAAATTATTATTATTAAGGGCGGCACTCGATTTCAAAATTAACGTACATTCGGACAAAAATTGGGGTTTCAAAATCGGACCCTTACAGTGCAGTGCTAAATTTTCTGAAAGCCAACCCTTACAGTGCATTTTTCGGTCTTTTTTCCCCAGTTTTGGTAAAGATTTTCTATTTTTTTTCAGATTTCATACCCTTACAACCTTACAGTGCACCTACAGGGACCTGGTTTTGTCAGAGCCTTGAAAAACCTACCCAAGGGCCGCACGTCCGGTAGGTCACTTACCTTGAGTGGCCCCGGGTATATAACAGGCTCAAAACTTTTGGGTTCGCTCTAAAAGGGCGTTTGGAAAACCACGTTTCCCATGAATTCAAGTCAGAACAATTTCCAGCTTAAGTATTAAAATAATTGTTTATGGACATAGCTCATTGTAAACGAACGGAGCCATATTGAACCTTATAGCTGCGTGTAAATAGTGTTTACACTTTCAAGTTGACATATTATACAATATAGTATAAATTCAATGTTTGTCAACTGTTAGTAAGAAGGCATTCGTGTGTAAAGAAAGATTATATAAAAGGATTACTGCACAACCAACTTACCAGCAAACAAATGTAAGAGTCTCCTGAATAAAATTTTCCGTATGTCTTTGGATCTTGTTTCACCACTTTTAATTTCTGTAAATAAAAGAAATGGAGAAAAATACATTTTATGGGATCACTGACCTTATGGTCTGACGGGGTGTGCCACTGGATTTTGAAAAATCTAACTATGTTTAGCTCGTGTCCAGATCGACCCTGACATTTTAAATTTCCACGTTTTAATTTTCCATGATTCTCTTAACTTGAGAATACAGCTTTGGTTATTCAATGTAGCCGAATCAAAAAAATTGATTTTAAGAAATATTGCCCATTAAAACAAATACTGATAAAGAGTCGTTAATATGGATAATTGTTTTCTACATTTCCTTTTTTTCTAAAAAAAGTCGAGTATTATTTTTGGCGTAATATAAAAACAGGGCAAACACCCGACCCCATTTTCGCTTTTGGGGTGTTTCCGTAATACAAAAAAAAGTTATAAATGATATGTGTAAGTTGGCATTACGTCATTTATCCTAACGGAAACACCCAAATAGAGGAAAAATTGCGGATTTTTCGGCCGTTTCTGTTAGGAAAAATGACATTATGCTAACTTACGGATATCATGAATTCATATCTTAAGTTGAAGAATAAAGTGCAGCGGAATAAAATCGGAGGGCTAATTATTTTCACGTTAAAATTGTGTTGCTTTCGAAAACATGAATGATATCAGGGTTAAAAAAGATAATAAAAACATATTTTTATGACCACTTGAAAGAGTTTTTACGTCTATTTTGAAGAGCAACATAATAAACGTTTTAAAAAACAAGGACGCTTAGCTACATCGAGGATGATGACTTTTTAACTATGTATGGACATAAAATCCATATGCAAATCAAAATCGATAATCTGTCAACATGAAAAAATTGACACAACAACACTTCAAAGAGGGAAAAAAGGGACGAAACCAGTTGAAAATAATTTATCATGTCTGAAAATTCCTACGGTTCAATTCCCCTTTTGCGGGCATCTTGTAGTGAATTTTTGGAAAGATTCTTACTAATCTCGGGGGTACTTAGGAAAAAAGGATACGGGATGGTCAGGGAAAACCTTTTTCAACTCTCATGAACCCCTGGTAGGGTCGCAAAAACACGAAAATAGGAAACCAATCCCTCCTAGGGTCCATTTTTGGAAAATTTTCGAAAAAATATAATTCCTTTTTGGTCAACTCGTCGAAAGTCGAATTCAAGCTGAGACATGTAGAAGGTACTTCTAGATCCTCCACTGTGAAAGTGTCTGTGTGATCTCTGTGTGATTGAAGAGATTATCACTGGTGCTCTAACACACTAATATGTTTTTCTAAAACACCCAATAAGAGAACATGACACCAACAAAGGATACAAAACATACATATTATAGAAAATTTAGCGAATAAGATAATGGTCCTCAGGCTATTTAGCACATTTAGATTGAGGTAAATTATAAGATTTACAAGTTTTTATAAAATGTTTGTTTTTTTAAACTCATAGATACTTCTCCCTCTTTTATTGTTACAACTAAAGGTCGTAAAAACGATCGATAGCGTTCAAGTACTGGCTCACTATCATTTTATCAGAGAGTGTAACTTGCCTGGTATGTTCATCGTGAAGATATAACCAATTCTTAGCAGCGTTCCTTTTCCCTAGATTCCCTATGCTAAATTTATGGAAGTCTAAGCATGGTATAAGTCATTGTGTCAAAGCTTAACCACATTGTTCACATTTGCTTTTTATGAAATGGTGCAGGGGAATTCAGACCTTTGAATCGTTCATTGTAATTTAATCTCTCGTTCTCCTGAGAAATATGGGGCGCCTATGTGGACAATATTCGAAACTCGAAATATATATGCTAAACTTGGAAATTTATGCTTAACTTACAAATATATATGGTGAGTTTTCAAATATATGTGCTAAA
>JAUJPO010085960.1:0-10131 GCA_032270745.1 Tiaropsis multicirrata | reverse complement strand
ACAGACACACAGACACACAGACACACAGACACACAGACAGACATTGTCAGATTGTAGCTCAACTGAAGTTGAGAATATTTTCATTTGAGTGATGATTGTTCAAAATAACTGAAAACAAGTGCAAAATGCTTGAAAAAATTGAAGCTTGCAAAAATTCTTTTCATTAGCTTATTCTTCCTCAAAATAAAAGAGTTGAAAGTGTTAAGGGGAATGGTACGAATAAAGAATTTTGATCTAACAGCAACCCGAGAAAGGTTACTGGTGTTTTTTTGTCTGGCAAGAGAATAGCCTGCTGTGTAGTTATAATTATTATAATTATTTGTGTTTAAGCTGTGGAAATATTTGATATTTCAAAGCTTTTAGATAGAAGGTCTTTTTCTAAATTTTGTTCCATTTTTGATTTCGCCAAAAACCTTACGAAACGTGCATGAAAAAAACTATTTAAAAGTATAGACTGAAGGTGAAATTTCAAAAGTTTAAACAAATTTTATCGCTGGTCGTACAATGCCGGTCAAAAGGTCTGTAGATTTTGAAATGAGCTCCTTCCGTCAGCTACTGCTACCAGATGTAAACAAACCACTTTCAAAAGCAACAAGTGGGGTTGAAGAGGAAGTTTGAGCTGTGTTTTCGCTTTTTTGATATTAAAAAAAAGTCTAGAACCTTTTGTCCGACATTGTATGACACTGATCTAAGCCGATAATCTTAGTTAATTTGTTGCAAGGCGAGTACTAATTTTGGCGAGTGGGCAAAATCAACTTTTTTTTATTTTTTGGCGAGTCACCGATTTTTATAATGAGTTCCCTTGATACTTCTTAAAACTAAACTATTAGTATTTATAAGATTAAAATTCACCAGCGGATCAAATTAATTGAACTTGAGTCATTAGAATTTATTTTTGCTAGATGTCAACTTCATAGAATTGTTCACCTCGATTTATCTTAGAACAAGAAAAAGAAGAAGAAAAAAAATCTTAGTATGATTTTCCTGTTTTGTAAACTTTCGGTTTTGCCTGGTTGGAACACACCATGAACTTTATAAATATTCTTTCTCGCTACAAATTTCTAGATTTTTCTTCTGACGGAAAATAACAAACCCAGCAATATATTCCGGCTTAATTATCGGTCGAATTTCCTTTTTTTCTAAATGATTGAGAAAAAAAACAAAAATGACCAAAATATTCTAATATTGCCAAAATTTATGATTTTAAACAAAGTAGAAATAAACTTTACCCGGAAATTTATTCAACACTAAATAGTCTTATCCCTATAAAAATCTGCGAAATTATTAAAGGTATGCATTTTTACTTTCGACTGGTATAAAATAGTATGATTATATTGTAACAATATTTTAAGACAAATTATTTCTTAAAAATGGTAGCTTCCAAAATGGTTTTCCTCCTCATTGGACTTTCCATGGTTTGTTCACAATTAACTAGACTTCCACAGTGCAACAAATACGGGGCAACTTTTAAAGTGATGAAACTTCGAGTCAAGAAAAAATTCCTAGAGGTAGGACGATTGGATAATATCAAAAATGTGAAGCATAAAGAACGATGTAGCACATTGTGTATCGAGAATCCAAAATGCAAGTCTGCAATCTATAAAGATTACGTCATCAACAAGAAACAATGTATCTTATATGACAGAAAGTTTGACGCATCAGAATTGTCAGAATCGATTAAAGTTTATTACATAACAACAGAAGACCAACATGATGACTCTCTGGTGAGTAAACCGGTTTCCCGTAGTCACCCCGATCAACCGAGGTTTTTTATCCCGAATTTCGATGAAGGCATGGGACAGGTATTGGGGGACTGGTAACTACACACAATAATAATTCCTAATATAGAATTAGGATTTTTATAAAATTATGCAAGGGGTGGAGAATAATAAGCTTTTTTTCGTGATCTACGCCCGGGCGCTTGGGCGTGTTGCAATTTTAAAGACCAGACAGTAGTTTAACCCCGGAAAGGCGTCGATTTGAACCCTCAGAACTCAAAATTACTCACAGACCTGACCTGATTTTACGTTACCCCGGGTCACATATACTCAACCCTCGCCCATGTACGCCCATGTACGCCCATTTTTTTCTGGAATAGCATAATTATTGTAACAACGTTAACCTGATCAATATATCAAAAACTAGCTTTTCAATCTCATTTCTAGGTGGTTTAAGAATATGTAGACCAGTGTTTTTATGAATTAAGACATCCTCTCTAAAAGATGAAAGAGAATGTGGAGCTGCCAACTTTCTGTAGTAAAGTCTCTTAAACGAGTTTGGAGAACGAAGCATCGAGACAAAAATTGGTCTCTTCTATTCAAGCGCTCTTTAGAGACTTTAGTATTAAAGAACGACGTGGTCTCAAATTCTTCTTTCCTCTAAATCATTTTACAGCATGGGCACGCATGCTCAGAAAACAAATGTAACACACAAAGAACAGAAAGGTGTGAAGAAACGTGTGAAATACCGAATGGATATAAATGTGTTTGTAAACAAGATGGACTTTTGAAAGACAAATATTGTACTCCAACACCAAGTAAGTGAATGATACCGGAAGCCTTTGGATGTTCTCAACTTTTCTGATGTTCAAGCCTTAAAATGTTCTAAAAATGTTCTTAATTTTACTGAAAGGAGTAAATTTAGCTGTTTTCAAACAATTTCATAAGAACAAAGTATATGAAAACATAAGGCTTCGAGCGGTCAAAAAATGAAAAACATGTTTTAAGAACATTTTTTCTAATTTTTGATTATGTACACATGAATCAAAAGACTTAATTAAGAACATTTTAAAGAACATTTTAAGGCTTGAAACCAAAAAAGCTAAGAACATTAGAAGGTTTCTTCGAATTTTATTGTTCTTATAAAAAGAACGTGTAACTTATGTTCTTAGCATATTGTTTGAATTTTCTAAGTATATAAAAAGTTTAATCTTAGTTCACGGAAATTGGGGACAATGGACAAATTGGAATTCTTGCAGTGTGACTTGTGGAGAAGGAAGTCAAACAAGAACAAGAATTTGTAATAATCCAACTCCTGAACATGGTGGTAATAAATGCATTGGAAATAACGAAGAAACTGAATATTGCAACATAAATTTAAACTGTCCAGGTAAAGTTATTTTTTAAAATAAGTTATTGGTAAGAGTTTTTCAAATCTTTTTGATTTTTTATAATTTTATGTGATGTTGCTGGAACTTTCTTTGAGACTTTTTTGTGAAATTTTGGAGGTTCATGGCCAGGTTAGACATTTTTGTTGTTTCAAAAAATCCTTAGTTCGGTTCACGAAAGTATTGTGTTCATTTAATATTATTGTCTTCAAACAATCTATAATATGACTTTTTCTTTATTTACTTTTATAACTAAATTTATCAATGAGGCCTATAGTGTCGGTGTTGACTCAACACACAATTTAGTTTGCCTGTTTTGTGCTACTCATTAGTCGAGTGGACGAAGGCCGGTATCGAACCTACAATCTTCAGTTTGTGAAGCGAGCGCCGTTTATATTTATAGCTACACCGTATGATCAATGCACCAAAATATGTCAAAGTGAGCCTTGTACATCAGATTTTGATGACGGCAAAGGTTGCGATCAAATGTTTTCCTGTTCACATGGTTGTAAATTGCGACAACTCGGACAAGCATTATTGGACTGCCAGAACACATGCCACCGTAAATCCGGATGCAAAGCGTTAACAATCAGTGGGCATGTGTTTCATTTATGTGGCAAGTGTGACCGCATTGGATGTACTAAACTACCGACGGTGAAAGAATGCAAGATTGGCTGTAAGCGTTATATTCCGTAAAACAAGTATAACAAGATTACAAAACGTTTTACTACCAATATTTAAAAAAAAAAAACTTATTTAAGACCCCGTTAGTTACACACGAGAATATTGACAATAATTTTTCGTTGCACCTGTCATTCTTACCCTCATTCTTCAGCAAAATACTAACTAGAATAGGAGAAGAATTAGTTTTCATTTTCTTTGTTTAGTTTTTGTTGTCGCTCGCTTAAAACATCGCGTGTCCTTTTATGATGTTTGTTAACATTTCTGATTTCAATAGAAGTGGGGTGGTTCTATTGTTAAATATTCTTATCGAATTTTTTAAAATCAAACAAAAAAGTTTGATTTTATTAAATTTGATGAATAATTTTTAACCATGGGCTTAACGCATTAATTCACTAAGTTCTTGACAAATTCTTGTGAAAATTAAATAGAAGAAGCTATGATGAATTAGGGAAGAATAACATTAAAATATTAATATTCTTGTGTGTAATGAGGCCTTTAGATGAAGTTATTATTTGAGCACATAAGGGTTTGAAGCCAACACTGTTAACTTGTTCATGTCCAAGTCGAGGTTCACTATAAGGCTATGGAGCTGCTAAATTGAGCCCATTGAAATTTTCCGTAGCAAAGTTTCTTAAACGAGTTTGGAGAACGAAGCATCGAGACAAAGATAAGTCTCTTTTATTCAAGCGATTTTTAGAGACTTTAGTACTAAAGAACGACATGGTCTCAATTTGGCAGATGAATTATATGCTATATAATTATATACTATATATTTTTTTACCATAGCCATAATTTTAACATAAGTTGTACATAAAATACAGTGTATCAGTACGAGGTTGTGAGGCCCTGTCAGGTAAAGTTTCCATAGTAACGTATTTTTAACTTAAGAAATACAATCTGAGATTTTGCATTTCTTATCAAAATGAAGCTTCTGGTGACCTTAATTTATAAAAACTAAGATTCTTCTATTTTTGAGAAGTATTAAAGAAGGTTAGAAAACCAATTGGGAATCTAGAACTGAATTTAAATTTACTCCAGAAGAATCCGTTTCTCCGATTTTCTTGATCGTAAGCCCTACGTTTAAACCACTGGCGAGAAACCGATTAAGATTCCATCCCTTGAAAACTCCCTTTAAAATATAATTCGTCTTCCAATTTGGGACCACGTCGTTCTTTAGTACAAAAGTCTCTAAAAATCGCTTGAATTTTAAAGAGGCTTCGTTCTCCAAACTTGTTTAAGAGACTTTACTACGGAAAACTTGAGTGGTTTCAAATTGGCAGTTATACACCCACTAAAAGCTTTCAAAAAGAAATCAACCATACCATACACAAGTGAATAAGATAATGAAACATACCATCAATTGAGTGTCCACAAATCTTTTCGGACGGACCTGAAGAGCCGGCGACTACACCCAAAGTGTTCCAGTACTTGTGATTGGTCGAGTCCAAGCTCAATGCTTTTTTGATGATCTGAAAGAATGAAGAACAAAAATAAATAGGGATATTGTGGAGTTAAGAGATATTGACTTGTCCTAGAAAAACATTATACAGAGGAGAATATGTCTCCTGGGGTAACGTCAATTTGGGTCACTCAGGGGGTACTTTTGTATTTTGTAATATTGGTTGGTAGACTGGAGTCGTTTATGACTTTTTATTTTACTTTGTATCGTATATATTCTTGTAGTTTTGGCCGTCTTGTGGTTGATAAATTATGGTTCAATTCTTTGCCCACGGTGTGACGTCACGATTAGGGGAAAACAGAACACTTACTAAAGAGTAATTATGTGTTATCAGTAAACAAAATATTTTAGTGAGTTAATTCATAGTGTTTGTTTTCCCCTCGAAAAGATTAAATCTAATTGGTTGAAAAGTATGTCACATGACTTTCTATGGCAAAGAATACATTGTCTTTCTTACTTTATAAATCCTAGTCGTCTAGATGCTACACTCTAACATTTAATGTAAGAGGGGACAACTCCACGATTGTCCGCGATAAAAATACTGTCCGGGGCAGTCTGATTAAACAAGCTAAATATTGATATAGCGTTCTCGGTGCTTTAATGATCCTTGATTTTTAAGTTAGCGCTGAATAACAGTATTTTAACCACAACTTTAACCATCATATTTTACCAAGTGACTGAACCTGGCGCTTAGATATCTAGGGGGTAAATTATGACAATATAGCGTTCTCGGTGCTTTAATGATCCGTGATTTTTAAGTTAGCGCTGAATAACAGTATTTCAACCACAACTTAAACATCATATTTTACCAAATGACTGAACCTGGCTTAGATATCTAGGGGGTAAATTATGAGAAAAAGCTTATACTCCCATCCACTACTGCATATATTCTTTCTAGAACTCAATAGATTTACAAAGTGAAAGCGAAAGAGTAATTTTTTTCGCTAATTATTAGAACCTTGTACCTGTAAACTTTGAATTATTTTGCTTTGTCCCTCTTGCCCTTTCATAACCTAAAAAATATAAGTTGAAATAAACCGCATTGCATTGTTTGGTAATCACCAAACTGTATTTTAGATTTGTAGGAATTATTAGCTCGTTTATAGCTAGTACTTTATTGCATGAAAATATCGCGAAAAATGTATTTAAAATGCACCGCCAAATGCAATTTTCGGCAAAAAACCGCGAAAATAAAATGTCCACTAATTTTTCATGCAATAAAGTCTTAAGCTAATAAGGTAACACACTGCTAAAAATTTATTAGTAAAATCAAAACATACCTTGCCAAAAGCCAATAAAAATATTTCAACACCAAGCCCTTTTTTTAAATACTTTGATGTTTCGCGCACCTATTAATTCTTACATTGCACATTCAAGTACGCGAAAATTAACGGAACTCTAAAGATACTTGAATTTTACGATTTTACTCATTACATAACTCATACCCCATAAAATACGCCCATAAAATGCGCCCATAAAACCTACCATAGCTTGAAAGTAAGTACAGACGGCCAAATCATGCCAATAAGAAGATATATTCTCCTTAATCTTAATGGCAACCATATAACACCTGGATGCTATCTCCATAATATCACGCTTATATGCGACGTTCGATTTCACTGTGTATGATACAATCTTTTGCAATGATCCGGGTATAGACAAACTAAAAGGAAGAAGGGGCCACTCTTTAAGAGAACAATCAAGTGCAGCAAAAAATGCCCTACAGGTGCTGGGACTACAAAAGGGACGGGTGTTTTTGTTTGTACTATATCGTTATCTATCTTCTAAACTCCCGCATAAATTTTTTTTCACTGTTCCGTTTTATTTTCACTATTATTTTAACGTCAAACTGTACCCACCTTTTCTAGGGGAACTACAAAAGGGACGTTATACATTTTTTAGTTAATATTTTCTGCGTAAAAGAGTTTATATATATTCTGCAAACATTGTTTTTAAAGGCAAATATAAAAAGACTGATTATAGTTTGTGCACTAAATCCTTAACGTTAGTCATGAAAGACTACAAAAGGGACGACGATTATTTCAGACGCTTTCACGCTCATATTGAACTTTACTTTACTGTCTTCGTAAGTAAGTTTTCTGTTACCACAATACAGGGATATGGCTCAAAAAGCTGTCAAAAAGCTACCGATTTAGGTCCAATTTGACGTCAAATTGGTCCTAAATTGGCCCTTTTGAGGTTTAAAAGGGCTGTATTTCTTAATGACTTTGAGTATGGGACTTGTCGTAATACATTTTTTTGCTCACAATTTCAAGCTCTATTAAACCAGCTCTATCTCCAACATACAATAATTTATAGCGTCAAAATTGTAATTTTTTAGAAAATCTGTTGGTAAATATTACGAGAGAAGGGAATTCTTTAATTTTTATGTTTTTTGACGCCTCAATATTATCACCCTACTAGAGAAACTTACTTATCCAGTTAAAAAGGCGATACCACGAAGTTATAGAGTGATTTGTAAATACGTCCCTTTTGTAGTCCCGACACCTGTATAAAGTTTTCAATGTGAAATAAGAAATGATATGTGGTTGATAAAGTTGAAAAGCATAGAAAAGTGAGCAAAATCAAATACATTAAGTGGAAAAAAGTTTCAAAAAATGATCAGTTTACAAAATATATATCTCTCTAAAATTGACCTTTTAAAATTAGCCCATAAAATTCACTCCAAAATACCATCAGTCACGAAATTTAATTCCGCGAAATTTTCTATTTTGAGACGAAATGAAATTCATGAAAAACATCTCTTCATGTTTTATAGCGTACTTAGAATTTTGGTATATCCTCGGTGAAAATGTCGTAGTTATCGTGAATTTAAAATTATTCTAAAATGATCAATCGGGTTTGATGAGAGAATAACATCTGATATATGCTCAACAACTTACTGGCATTTGTCATCGCAAACGACATGAAGTAACACCAACGCATCGGCAATCGTTTTCCACAAGATGCTGAAATTCGGTTGTTTCTCTACAGCCCTGTTCAACACAACAAATAAACGACAAAGTTGAAAGAATGATGAATAAATTTTTGAGTCATGGAGACCAATCAAAACCATAGTGTCCGAAATTCAACTGTTATCAGAGAAAACTTAGTCGGAAAAGGGTGACTAAATTAATAAAAAGTGACTAATACTTTGTCCGACTAAAATTTTATCTGACCGGACAAAAAAGAGAGTATAAAATGGGAGCTAGAGGTGACTAAAATTTTGCCCAACTTAGTTCTACCCGATGATAAGGTATGGTAAACTGCTCTAAATTAACTTTTATTGTCCCATTCATAGGCGCGTATTCTTTTGAGCCAACCAACCTATTGTCCTATCATCATCTTTGTAACGAAAGAAATTTGGTAGGCCGTGCATTTAAAAAAAACGTCTAATCTAATTGAAGGGAATTGAAGGTAACATTTTTGTACGAATCGGTGCATTAAAGTCTTGAAAAGATAAGAATTCTTTTCCAATTTTTCATGTTCGACAAAGTGAAAATAAAGAACTGAAAACAATAGACTTAATTAATTCCCATAACACAATGTTGGAAATAAAAAAAAAAAAGAATTCTCAACATTTTCAATTATACCTGGTGACGTAATCAACAACATGTTGTGCACATTCTACAGCCTTTCCATCGAACACGATTTTCAATTTTTCTTTCTCTAAGTGTAAGTACGTCTCTGAAAGACCTGAAACGAGCAAAATGACGTTAATCAATAATAGTCTGAACGCTAAGCGAAGAAACACTGATCGAACGCGTTAAAGTGATGACCAAGAGATACAAATGAATTTTTTTCATATCAGCATAACCATATATTACTCTTGCCGAACCGATTTTTTGTTCATTACAATTTCTTGTTTTTTCGTTATGGCTCAAGCCGTTATCTCAGTATAAACAAATTATTAGGAAATTGAGAGGTTTTCAATTTGGCAGATCTTTGGTTTCGAAACCGATTAGAATAAATCAATATATAGAGTATTTTGAAATGAGAGAAGTACTTCAAAGGAAGTTACTTTCGGAAACTTTTGGCAAAAAATCGCGAAATTTTGGGAATTTACTTTCACGAGTGGCCTATTTGACTAAAAATCGCAAACTCGCGAAAGTTTCTTCCACTTAAGGCTATATTTACACATACCAAGAAGAGCAGGAACATAATCATGATGTTGTTGCAACAATTCTTTATAATCTTCAACAGCTTCAACATCCATCTTCAACATTTGTTTAATCTTTGCTATCCTAGAAAGAAAAATGACAAAATGCTTCCTCTGTAATGCAACCTGGGTATTGCTCAAAATATTTAGTTTAATTTAGAAAAAGCTAAAAAATTTATTGGTCAGCCAAAGCTAAGCATTCAAATAGGTAAAATTCAGTTCTTCAAGAGGATCGTAAGACGGCGAAAAATTTCTTCCGAAACGGATTTTTTTAAGTTTTTGTCCGATCGGGTTAAGTTTGGTTTCCCCCCAATAGACCTTTTCATAAATTACGTCACGACCAACGACTGCCTCCTTTTTCTAGACTTTTAGAATTTTTCACTGCGATTTGATAACGGACATATACGTTTGTTCTTCTGGACTTGGAGATAATTATGATAAAGTGTAAATGGAAATTGATCAAGTATATTAAAGTGCAGCTCCTATGTAAATTTGAGAAAGACCAAAGTATTCTTCATCAGCAAATTATCGAGAGAAAAAAACGATGTTTTCTAGACTTCCGTTTTTCACTGCGGTTTGATGGCGGACACTTACGTTTGTTCTTTGGACTTGGAGATAATTATGATAAAGCGTAAATGGAAATGAGTCAAGTATATTAAAGTGCAGCTCCTATGTAAATTTCAGAAAGACTGAAGTATTCTTCATCAAATTATCGACCAAAAA
>JAUJPO010085949.1:0-10131 GCA_032270745.1 Tiaropsis multicirrata | reverse complement strand
TCCTATTCATATGGTATTCTGTGTTCTGTTCGTTCTCTTAAGTAAATGGGGACGTCTGGGACGTTACTGAACGTGAACACGGAAGTAGTCCTTCCCTACAAGGAGGAAATCGGGCCATTTTAAGCCCCATTTATCAGAAAAAGGAACGGTAAAAAATAAAAAACATTCCCAATAAAAAAACTAAAAAAGGCTTTTAAAAAAACTAAAAATGTTTCCAAAAAAAGAAAAATGTTTGCCAAAAAAGAAAAAAGTTTGTAAAAAAACAAAAAATGTCAGCAAAAAAACAAAACATGTCGGCAAAAAAACTAAAAGTGTTTGCAAAAAAACCTTTTATGTTTGCAAAAAAACTTTTTATGTTTGCAAAAAAACTTTTTATGTTTCCAAAAAAACAAAGTATGTCAGCAAAAGTTTGTTGTCCCTTCTCGGCTTCCGTACCCTTCGTCCGTCGGAAACTACATCTCCGTTTAGCATTACATTGAAATCTTTCAAAAGTGTATATAATTAAACTCATTTAAGTCGGAGCGAGCGGAGCGACCGAACATTTTGTTCGAATTACATGAGTTAAACTGTATTACTTTGATTGATTGATTGATTGATTGATTGATTGATTGATTGAAAAATGTCTTTCTTCTGGAATTTATTTTGTCTTGGGAGTTCTAAATTGAAAAGCTATTTAATCTCATGGTCAAATTTTGCCAAGAGCAGCCGTTATGTATCAAAATACGTTAAATTCCAACCTCGTACCCAGGGCGATAAGCTTTCTGACATTAGATATGACGCTTAGGTAGTAAAGGACGTAAAGGTAGGCTTCCTATTACCAGATAGCCTATTTGCATCTCATCATTTTCCCGCGCACCCGCCGTAAATTCAAATCAATTTATAAATCGGGGTAATGATTTTCGGAAAATCGGGATGATTTTATGAATAATATTTCCGCCATGTTTTTCCCGTAAATGACTCATTTTTCATTCCTAACCGATTCAATATTTATCAATTCAGGCAACTCAATCGGTTAGGTCGAAAAATATCTTGGCCATTACAATCAAGAAGAAAGGCGCTGTTGTTATTTTTGGGGAAATCATCGACTGATCGAGTAAAAACAGTGTTAAAGTTTTATTAAATTGGAGATCATGGGGAAGATAAAATACGGTGCAAGATTTACCAAAGAGAGATTAATTCTGTATGTTGCTGTTGCAGTTTCATTCTTCTGTATTGCCCTGTGTAATGCCACATCTTCATGGCTGTTGAAAGATTGGCTGAAGGTATAGCTAAAAATTTATATTTTTTTACAATTTATGATACTATAATACCCTCAAAATTTCTTGCGAAACGAACGAGGCATCAAAGAATATAAGACAAAATATCACCTTCCCTAAGAAAACTCAAGATATTTTTCTCGTATTTTCTTCCTTTAAAAGCTTTGACTTCAAACAAGAAGGTATAAAGTCATACACTAATGGGCTATTCCATTTTGAGTCCATACAGGGGTATTGACGAACTTTTCCAGGGGGTTTTACCCCTTTTTTTCTAAGCGGTATTTAGTACTTTCAAAAAATTTCCAAGGGGATTTATGAAGATTTCCAGGGGTCAATAACACTCTATAGACTTTTTCCAGCCTCTTGCTTGAGAAAATCACTAAAAATAAATGTTTCCAAGGGGTTAAAACCCAATTTCCAAGGGGTAAGCTGATGTTGAAAATTTCTAGGGGGTCTTGTAAAAAAGGTTCGTCAATACCCCTGCATGGTTTTAAAATGGAATAGCCCATTGTACTTCAACTGTATTATGTGATAAATATATAGAACTAGAACCTTGTTCCTGTACGGGAGATCAAGGTTCGATTCCCACTTGCGGACAACTCTGCCGAATCCCAGGACAGTCAGGAGAGTTTGTTTCTTGTGTCAGTCCGGAGATTTTATTATTATTTTTTTAAACTTCTTATCCAAGACGTGTTAACTTAGGGGCCGTCAAGAAACAATTTTTTTCTTTTTAACAGCATTTGGCCGTTAAGGGAGGGAGAAGGGTAGGTATTGATGCCGCTAAAAAAATTGAAAGGGACAAAATTCTCTTGATCAGATTTTCAGTTTCCTTCATGTGGCTATTTTCCTTGGCGCCACTCTTCCTTTAGCATTAGCGAAGTTATGTTAAGCGATATAAATCAAAGGAGGATGGTAAATAGCAACTGCAGGATAACAGTCACGGGCCACATAAAAAGATAAAAGTCATTATTTGAAATAACGTTTGTTTATGCATGGAATGACTCGTAAAATGAAAAGAAATGGCAACGAGGGCCTGCGCTGCAAAGATAGTGTGAACAGTGAAAGTGGCATTGTGACATTTCTAACTTTTGGTTCGTAGTTTTTGAAAAAAAGGCCACTAAGAGAGGGGAGGGGTAAAAAGCTTAACGGCCAAATGCTGTTAAAAAGGAAAAAATTGTTTCCTGACGGCCCCTTATCCGGCCACACGGTTTGTTTTCTGTGTTTCGCATCATACCCGGACGTTTGAAAATGCCTCTGCAGAAAATGTCAAGGTAATTTTTTCTTGCATGTAATTGTACCCCATGTTCGGTGATATAAACATTAATTTTCATCCCGGACATTTAGGGGGGTAGGGTTTTTCTGCTTGATGTTTTTTTTGTGGCAAAATGATACTTGGCATTAGGTAAAAGGTAAAAGGTAAAAGGGCAGCTGGGACCTAAAAAAGCCTGAGGCTAGGGGTCACCTACTAAGCTAGGGGCCACCTAAAATTTTCAAACTTCGGCGGGGGCTAAATTCTAAATGAGTGCAGATTTCTTTAAGAACATTATTTTTATTTATCCTCATAATTAGATAAAACTGCCTGACAATGGATTTGCAACCCGACTTACAAAACCTTGATACCTGATATAAAACTAACTGTTACATTTTGTTATTCTTTGTAATTTTGTAGTTTACGAAGCATTTTCTTTAGTCTATGACAAACTGTAATTTTGACTACTTGATAAAAAAACAGGGTGGCCACAGGGACTGGAAAAACTGGAAAATTCAACCATGGTGGATCCTCCAAATAGATAGAAATAAAGAATAGAAAGTCTTATTATGATTAGGACTTTTGGCAGAAATACTTTGTAAATCATTGTTGTAAAACTACTTTTAGCCTAGGGCTGAGTCTTTCAACTGGTTAAGCTGGAAAACAGTACATGTTTGAGAACTGTAAAAGCTGGAAAAAAATTGTTTTTGATCAAAAAGGCATGATTTTCTCATTGAAAAAGTGTGGCCAGCCTGAAAAAAATATTTCATATAGCAAACCAGCATTTCAAATCATATCACTTTCTTGGTCTGAGGGGCCACCTGCAATATTTGTCAAGTAGGGGTCACCTAAGTTTTAGGGGCCACCTAAAACCTGGGATGAAGCAGTGTATGGTTTAATAAGTTCTAAAAAATTAAGTTTTCTTTGATTTTCCTTAAATTACTACCAAAAGCCCAAGGGATCCATGAAAATTTCTATTTTAACACTTTTAAAGAGCTAAGCAAAGTTTTTTCATGTCTTTATACTCCTAGCAACCATTTCCAACCATTTTTTATAGATAATCCGCAAAATTGTATAGTTTCAGGATTTTTGATCATCATATCACTATCTGGAAAAGAAAGCCAAGTCAATTTTCTTGGGACATTGTTTTAAAGAAAGTTGAACCATTTTTATGACACATGCAATAACAGTTGATTTTCACGTTAATTGTTTTCAACTAAAATACATGTAATTAAGAAATGACATTTCATAAACAATGAAACGATTTTCAAACGCGTAAGGAATTTGGAAAACCCTAGCAACACAAGAAAATCGTCTAAACGTTACAAACCCGCACACGGGAAGATTTCTTTTCAAAATGTAAAAATCGTTCCGTTGTGAGGGTTTGGTACAGGCTACGGGATAGGTGACTTCGCTACACGGTGGTCAATTTGGGTGGCGATCAAACCCACAACCTTCTGATTTAGGAAACCAATACCCTTCCACTTTGGCCGCTGTTGCTCCCCTAAATGTAATTTATATCTCAAGCCTCTTCATCATTAGGTAAAAATCATAGTGGGCACCCCCAGGATTTGGGGAGGGTTTAAACTTTTTTACTGGCATTGGATTGGAGGTTTTCTATTGTTCTAAAAAGGAATTTTTATTGTTCTCAAAAGGAATTTCTATTGTTCTCAAAAGGAATTTCTATTGTTCTTAAAAGCAATTTCTATTGTTCTCAAAAGGAATTTCTATTGTTCTCTAAAGCAATTTCTATTGTTCTCTAAAGCAATTTCTATTGTTCTCAAAAGGAATTTCTATTGTTCTATTGTTTATATTTTATGGGGCTTCCAACCCCACTGCCCACTAAAAAATGAACAAAATAATTTGTAGCTCTTATCATAGCAAACCTCTACTAAGAGCCATTTTTCCCATAAAATATTAAGTTTTCTCATGAGCCCACGTTCTTAAAGGTTTTGAGATATATTTCTTGAATTTTCTTTTTTAAATGTTAAAAATATTATTTAAAGTGGTCATTCAAAAAATCTCAAAGAAGTTTATAGATTGGAAGCAAATAATGGCCGAGTTGCTTATCTAAATTATATTTTGTCCTCCAAGTTGATTTTTCCACATCTTTTTGGCCATTATTTGCAAACTTTGATTCCAAACAACTCCCAAAAAAAGTATAACATCATTTACATTACATTTGATTTTGCGGCTTTTCCGTTCCGGACTAAATCCAACACTGAAATTGGGGTGGCGGGGTACGGATAACTGCTTTTAAAAAAATGTATGTTTCTCAAGATATTTGGCTGGAGAGATTGTGGATCAATGCATTCAGTACAGAAATCTGCCAGTTTCCAATGTGTACAATGATCTTATTATTCATTATTTTGATCTTATATTATTCCAGGCGTACTGGTTCATCCAATATGATCGAATTTCTCATCTCCAATTCTGAAGGGAAGTTCCATATCAGCTCAACAAAGCGTAAATTCAAAACCATCAACGATCTATTGGATTTCTACAACAAGAATTCGCTCATTGATAAGCACACAAACGAAGAAGTTAAACTGAAAGAGGTAGGTTTCGTTGACTTTGCTATGGTAAAATTAATTTTGAAATCTATCTGGAATGACTTGTATTTCTAATTATCGCTGATAAGCGTGAAACTCGCCAGTTATACAGTTTCTTTAATGGATGAGATTTTTTTTGTTTTTTTATCATTTCAGCCTTTTTTTAAGATCTTTTCTCATTTTGATTTCCGTAATATTGTGGTTGACGAAAATTTCACTTTTACCTACGTTAGTCACTTTGGAAATATTCTTAAGATATTCTTATAATTTTAGGTAATTTTCATCCTGACATTCTTATAAATAAAGCGTGTGTTCTTTCTTTTAGCCACTATGCGAGACGGCTGAACGTGTTCGCAACGATATCAGAATCGCTCAAGAATTCGAGGTTTGTTTGTTTCAATTTGTTTTCTCTTTTAGCGGCAAATTTGAAAAAATAATTTAATAGCTTCAGTGTGTCCGTAATACTCTGTCCATATACAGCGGAACCTCTTTAAAGCGGACATCATTGTTGCAAAAAAGTGTCCGCCTTATAGAGGTGTTCGCTTTAAAGCGATTGAAATGAACTGTTATGAAATGTTATGTCAGATTAAGACCCAGTGGCACACCCCCGTCGTAGGTTACTTACTAACCAAAACCATTCTCCTTCTTTTCTCCATTTTTCAAGACCCAGCGGCACACCCCGGTCGTAGGTTACTTACTAAACAAAACCAATCTTCTTCTTTAATCAAATATTATTATTGTTTTCATTGTTGGAAAAACCATTTATTAATAATTTGTTGTTTTTTGGTTTTCAGTGGTTACAGTTCGAAGACAAAACTAACACCAATCCTAAAACAGCTGGACTAATGGCATGCAATAAAAGAAAGAATAGATATAAAAACATTTTGCCATGTAAGTGACACACCAAAATTTGCTTGTTCAAAGTGTTTTAAATAATTTTGTTGTGATTTTTTGTTACCTTACTGTATTTGGATAAATGTTTTCAAATTTTACGAATTTTATCTGTTTCGCGATTTCAGTCGTTGTGAAGAGAAGCCAAAAAAGTAAAGAAACGGCTAGAAATAGGCCAAAATAATTATTATAACCTGTGGATTGTTTCGCGACGCTGAATCGCATCACCTACAACAAACGAGATGCGACGTTGCGGTGGCGGATACAGAAGGGCCTCAAAATAAATTTGACGGAGGGTGTTGATTTTTGCTCTATTCCTTATTTTGAAGTCAACACTCTCCGTTGAGTACCTTCTGTATTCGCCTCTGAACACAGCAGCGTTGTGTTTTTATGTTTATAGTGTGTATGTGTTTTTTGTAATTAATTTTTAGTCGACTGTACGAGAGTGGTTTTGAATAATGTGGATCCAACCATTCCAGGATCAGACTACATCAATGCCAGCTTTATATTTGTGAGTGCACTTTTTGTGGTGATGTTCCAAAGTTTTTTTGCGTGAAAATTTTGCTGTTTCGCGGTCGAGTTCGAAAATGCCGCGAAATTGAAATGCCGCGAAGTCTGCATTTTGCCTTCGACCGCGAAATTAAAATGCCGCCAAATGCATTTGTTTGGCAAACAAAACTGCGAAGTTTTCATGCAATAAAGGACCCTACTATCAGTTCAAAGAATGTTGTCAACCCGTATGTTATTTCTTAACTAGAAAAAGTTCACACGTTTGGCGACTACTTGGGACTGAAAAAAATTGAGGTATAACTTTGGCTCATCAGCAGTTCAAAAGTTATAGAATTTAACTTTTCGAATTTAATGCCCCTTTTTTGACGTGTTTTTGCACTTTTTGAAAAGTGAATTTTAAATTAAAAAGGTCATAAATCTGGTAACTAATGAAACAAATTTAAAAAGTTTGAGTTTGTTACATCATTTTTAGTCCCTCTTTAGGGTTCCAATACGCCGTTAAACGTGTAAAGTATTTTGTTTGAGTCAACCGGTGCATCACTATAATAATGTTTTATAACACAGTTTGACGTTATAGATGTTATTATGTATTTTAGGATGATCAGAGTAGTGGGTTGTTCATTGCATCCCAGGGTTGTTTGAAAGCAACGGTGGACGATTTCTGGCACATGGTTTACCAAGAGAACTCACGAATCATCATCATGGTCACTAACGAAATTGAAAAAGCAAAGGTTGGTTGTCATAAAGGGCGGGTTCCACGTTCCACGCGAATCAATAGTAAACATTAGTCGAAAATTTATGCTGGCGAACAATATATTTCCTCAAATTCTCGAATTTCGCGATTTTTCTACCTAGCAAAAAGTTTCTGCTCCCGAAACTTTTACGACGTCGTATTAAAACAATAGAAAGGCTGTATTTATCTTCACATTTCGTCACACATGAGAGCCTTGTAAAAAATATTGATAATCAAATAAAATTAACCCTTAAGGCCATAAGAACAGAAATGAGTGCTTGTCAAATTTCATAAACAATGTATCAACAGGTTATTTTGCTCCCACAAAACCATCCGAATTCTTTTTCCACCTTAAACTGTTATAATTATTGTCACTTTATTTGTTTGTTTGTTTGTTCCTGTAGATCAAGTGTGTACGTTACTGGCCAGATTATGGTTTGACTTCGTTAGTGGATGGACGCGAATTGACCAATATCAATGAGACGAGCACCGGTGATTACGTCATCAGAGAATTCGAACTCGAAGAAGACCCAGTAAGGCGCCTCCTCTTTTTTCTGTTAGTAGCTTGAAAAAGCAAGTAAAGCTCTCCATAAATCATAAAAAAACCCAGCTACGCTGGAAGGTCATCCAAATTGCTTAATAGGCTTAGAAAGATGTTTGTTAAAAGTCGATTAAGGCCAAAAGCACTCAAAAGTGATGGTATCTCACAAGGGACTAGTCGGACTAGAATTGGAAGAGGAGAGCAATAATAAAAATAATATTTAAATTAAAGTTATTATAATCTATGTGGGTATAAATCTATGAGGCATGGCTTTGAGTTCCATTCTGCTGTCATAGTTTTCCCAATTTCATTCTATAATAGTGCGGGCTAGTTGTGCCAGAAATCATGAAAATTGTGCACGATGTGATATAAGCATGACACTTTGCACATGGGTAGTTTAGGGGTCAAAGTTGGATTTAAATCTCAGACCCCAAAATAAACCCACCTGTTTGTGTATTTTACAGACCAGAATGGGATCTTTGGGACTTTTTTGGTCCAAAGCACATCATATTATATACCGTTGGAAAGCATTTTTAATGCCTGTTCAGAAAAGTATTACAAAATTTATCTGAAAATGTAGTCATTAAAAGATATTGAAAAAATTCGTTAAAAAGATAACGTCATTTCCCCATTTTGATGATGTCAGCAAAAATCCATTGATCACCCTAAGAAAATAAATTTAGTGAAATTTGGTAGAGAACCTTTCCAGGATCAAATAGATTGCTAACATCAGACCATAAATAAAATAGTACATGAAATATCACCTAAAGTGATGCGTTAATTACCCATAAAGGGGTTGATTCGGGCATGCCCAGACATTATAATGTCAAGTAAAAATGTCAAATCCCTATCATGCTGGTTATTATACCTTTAAATTAATTTTTAAGGTTGTGCATTGTGCACAACTTTTACACAACTAGCCCGCACTATAAGGCATTTTTGGTATGACTATTGATTGTGATGATGGTGTCTCGGTGCATTTTGTGATGATACTAGGGATGATATCACTGCCCAGAGTTCTGAGATACGGTCTTATCTATGTTGGAGAAGTGAGACCGAACATCCTGTCTGAAACTGTGTCTTTGTATTTGCTTCCCCATTCAGGTATAAGTTAACCCTGTCTTTGACTCCGCTACCTTTGGCCTAAATCAATCCCAGAGCATGCGTTGATTTTTCAAAAAATTCCTATTTTACGCAAACCGCAATAACTTTTAAACAAGACAGCTTTAGAGAAAATAAATAGTTTACATTATAATTTAACCTTCATTTGTCGAACTTAATTGAACCTAATCTAACTAGTCAAGCTTAATCAAACTTAACGGAATTCTCACATTTTTTTGGATTTTTCAAATGTTCGATTAACCAAATTAATCGAACTTTTGTCGTTCGATAAGCTCAATTACTGTAGGTTTATAATCGAACTGTTCGATTAGGACAGTCTGGAATTCACAGAGTCATCCGAATTCAGAGCCACCGCAGTCCTCGCATTGCAGCCTTCCCAATTCTGGAGGCAGTCAGGGAATATTGGCAAGTTTTTGTTTCACTCGGGTGTTTTGTCTCTACTCTCCGTTATATAAAGTCTTTAAATTGCTCTAAAAAAAATTTCGAAATTAATTGAAATTTTCAAGAGTCGTAGAAAAATAAAATTTGAACAATTCTATCTAGTGCGATTTTCATGTTCTTCTTTTCTTCGTTCTTAATAAAGAACTGAAAATTGACACGTGACATGAAAGAAAGAATGTCTGTATGAAGGAGTTACATGATGTTGTAAGAGTCGTAAAAGTCATAATTACCAAAAATTTACCTGCGTTCTATCTTCTGGGGAATAAATTCGTTTTTAAATCTGACTTGAACTATAGACTCAACAACAGTGTGTATTAAACTATGGTATAGCGGCATCACTGGGATTTTTAAGTGTTCGCATCGTAATCAATACGCTCTAAACGTTTTCGTTTGGATAGTTTTGTTTTATAAACCTGTTTTTTTTGCAAACTCCTACGTAATGAGTCAACGCTTTTTTTAATTTTGGTAATGTTACGAGGACGCTTTTTTGGATGGATTCTCTGACCGGGAGGAACGTAAATTTTTATCAAATCAAAGCTCCAAAAGCTGTATAACTCACCCATCGTAACCTTCGCAATTCAACAGAGGAACAACATTTTTTATCAAATCAAAGCTGTATAATTAAGAGCCATGGCAGCCTTCACAACGTTTGCAATAATCTGAAGAACGAAAAATACAATGACTTTGACATCACTTGGCCATTATTACATCATTTTTACAAGTGCACAACCTGACACTAACAAAAGAGTGCAAAATAAAATGGTCTGTGACTGTCGAAAAACTAAATTTCAAAGTCAATTTAGCGAAAACCAAAAGAAAACTTACAGAACAGCAGC
>JAUJPO010085938.1:0-10132 GCA_032270745.1 Tiaropsis multicirrata | reverse complement strand
TTATTATTTTTTCAATATTAGCAAAAATAGGGTCGGTCGGGCCCGTAGAACAACAAATTAAATTTGTCACGCCTTACGTTAAAAGTTGCTGACTCGACAAATTTGTACTGTAGATATTTTGAAACTCTGGGGGACTCAAGTAAAGGATGTGAAGTCGATACCCACAGCAGACACATGACGTCTTCCAACGTTGTTTATCAAGACGTTAAAAAATTGTAAAGACGTTGAAACAACATTGAATAATTATCTTAATTTCAGTAAGCCAAAAGATTAATCAACTAAAGCCAATCAACTAAATCAATAAAACAAAAAAAACAAAAAAGGAATTTTGGAGCGATAAATATTTGGGTGGTACTGCTTTTTAACTTATTGACGTTGTCGAACATGATGAAGCTAATTATATGATGATGATACACTGTGATTTGCTTTGCTTGAAAAATAATAATTATGGCATTGGGAATTTATTGTAAACATTGATGCTACGAAAATAGGTCTTATTTCTCTTACATACTATGGACACGCAACGTATTGTTTTAACGTCCAAACACCGTTGTTTCAATGTCAGAATGTTGTTTGGATATTGAGACAATGTTGGAATAACGTCGTGTGTCTGCTGGCATGATCTCCTGGTGGATCGCAGGCAGAACGATGCAATAGGAATAAACCGTACTAAACTAAACTAAACAGCTTATTTCCTTTGGTTTATGTACCTTTCTTGATATCCACAGACTAATTGATTAATCTAACGATTTTGGAAGTCTCCATACAACATTAAATATAAAATGGACAGTGTTGACAAAAATTAAATTCATCTTGTTTATCAATCAAATATTAATTAGCCTCTAAATGTTCTTTTTTTTAATGATAATGATAGGGTATGGACGAAGTGGGATTTGAAAATTATTTTTTTCATGAAGCAGAAAAGACAACAAGAATAATATCCTTCTACAACTGAATTGGAAAATAAACGTTTTTTTATAAGAACATTAAAATTCGAAGAAGCCCTCCAAGTAATGTTCTTAGCTTTTTTGTTTTTTTAATTAAGTCTTTTAATTTATGTGAACATAATCGAAAATGAAAAAAAAATTCTTATTTCACTGTACTCTGTACTTGATTCTCCAAAGCCTCCAAATGTTCTTAACATGTTCTTATTCTTTTTGACCTCGAAGCCTTATGGTCTTATATACTTGGTTCTTAAGAAAAAAAAGCGTACTTGAAAAGGAAAATCAAAAACTCCACTACTACACCATAGTAAGTATAACTTCTATCCAGGCTAAAGACGAACACTTTCTTTCCTTGCGAAAAAATTGCTCGCTCTCTCAACATTGGATGTCAACAGCCTTCCATCCCATGGGGGGGGGCACTCATATGGTCTGACCTACGGTATTTGGGGCCCTTAAGGGTAGGATTTTCAAGGTTCTAACAAAATCCAGGTGCTGTAAGGGTAGGAAATTTTGAAATTCTTTGCTAAAACCGGGGGAAAATGGTCGAAATATGCACTGTAAGGGTCCGAATTTGAAGGTTTAATTTTTGGCCGCATATACCGTCGTTTTTAAACCGAGTGACCCCCCCCCCCCCCACCGGGCCTTCCATCAACCTTCATATAACCCATATACTGTCTTTTCTACTTGAAAGAAATATTTTGCCATAACCAAACTACCCAGTTAGATACACAACGTTGTTTCAACGTCTTAATAACGTTCTGAACGCTCTGTTTCTACAGAGAACCAAACTGCTACATGTTTCAGAAGCGCCAGCAAAAAAACAAAATGTATTGAAGGGCTCTAACATTCATATGGCTATTAATGTAATACACTTTCCCAAAAAAAACAACCTCCAAAATCATGTGTCTACTCTATTGCTCAACTTAAATAAAACATGAGATTTGAGGAAGGAAAAGAGGATCCAACTAAAGAAAATACGAGTCGCATATCTTTCACAAGAACCATATAACTTTTGGCTAAATATACTAGAAATTACAACAGGTCATTTTGAATTCGATCAATTTCGTGTTGTTTTTGGGCTCGTATGAAGGCTTATTTTGAAGTGTTGGTTGGGGCTTTAAATAAAAATGGAGGTAAGTCCAACTGGCAAAATTTCGATCTTCCAGAAAATTAAATTCTTACAGAAAACTGGAATGCATAGAGATTGTGAACCATGCAAAATATTTTGCTTACAGTTTGCGAAACGTTTGGTTTGTGTGTGGATTTAGAATGAAAATATTTTTCTATTTGTTTGTTTTTCTTAACAGGCTCAACACTGGCTCTGTTTTGACATGATTTTGTCATTTCTATGAATTCAACCATCACGATTTTTTAATGTTATAATGCAAGAGCATTGCTTCCGGGGGAAAAGAAGGAATACTTAGGCAAAAATTGGTTGCTGGGTATGTGCGGACCTTAACCTTCCAAAATCTTCTTTATACTTTAAGTTTTTAAATAAACAACAGAAAAATTCGAAAAAATCTAGAAAGACTTTGGGAATTGCATTTGGGAAATTCTTTTAAATGTGGAGCAACCTTTCCTAAAAAGTCTCTTTAAGGGTCGTTATATTTTGGCAATTTTTTGGAAATTCATCAAATGTATTATTACCTCTAGGGGCCCAGTACCCTCTCGGGTATTGCTGGAGTAATCCTTGCAGTTAAGATAATTGGTAAAAAATTCATAGTCATCTGTTCTTATTATTTCTTTATCTCAAACAAATAAAAGAACTTAAAATAACTGTTGCAAATAAGATCTCTCTTTTTATGTAGTATTTCGTCATTTTTTAGATTATCCGAAAGAGTTGAAAATCTGACATACAAAAAATTGTCACTCACTTTGAACTTTGAACCGCCCTGATTCAAACTAGGCTTTTTGATTGTAAACTGTAGCAATGTTTATGTTTTAATTCGGAAAAACGCAAAATTAATAATAGGGATTGGGGGATACGCGAAAATCGAGAAAACGAATTGGAAATGCTATGGAAAAATAAATATGAAACCTAAACAATGAGCTTTGCCTAAAAAAAATCCGTACCCACACCACTGTTGAGGATTTTTTCTGGGAAAGCCTAATGGGGCTACACATTACGTTGAAAGAATCCTGTATCAATAAAATTAGACTCGGAATAGTAAATGGATGTGAGTTGGAGCCATCTGGATCTCAACATTGTTAAATAGCGGAAATAAGAAAATTAATATAAATCAACATAAAACTGACGGAATTGCAATTGCAGTTTTTATTTCCTGAAAAGGTTTTTCACTGTTTGTTTGTTAGTGTCAACTGGATGATGAAGTAGTTAGTATTTTAATATCTTACAATATATTAATCTTTAAAGCGGCGGACCCATCGAAAAAAAATTGAAAATTTCAAATACAATTCTTTATTAACACCAGAAAAAGGGAATTTATAAAGGATAGAGGCATTTATGAATAGTTTCATGAATTGTGTGAATGCAAAGGAAGAAGAAGAGACACATTCTTGTCGCGTATTATTTTGTAGAAAATAATAAAAATTTAAAATAATCGTTCTATTAATATCAAATACGCAATTTCAATTTTAAGAAAAGCTTTTATGAATAAATTTTCTTAATGACTTGCGCATGACAATGGAGTGCGTTTGCGTGGTATTTTATGTGACCACAAGTAAATGATTTGCAAATTAAATGAGATAATGTTCAATTAGTTTTTCCTTTTGCTAATACCAGGGGGACCCTTAAGTCACGAGTTGGCTTGGAATAAATGTATCCATGGATGATGTATCCTAAACTATATAAAGTTTGGACAGGATTTCATGAATTTTTAGAATTTGAAATTCCGGTTTTTGACGAGTGAAAGCCCACTTACTGCAACATTACCAAGAGGTTGCATTAAAACATTTACAACTTAAGCGAATTACAACTTTAGTATTTAAAGCCCTTCTCCCTTCAAAAACCTTGCGATATAAAAGTTTGCTCACATGTTGATTATTAGTTTACTTGCAATTCCTAAAAAAGATCACCCCTACATCTAGCCTACTTATTATCGAGCTAAAACATGATTCACCAAAAATGAGTGATGCAAAAAATATGTAACGTCAATGTCGGAATTTATCTATTAAACAAATTATCTTTTAACTTGACTTGAATTTAGTGTTGGAGTATAAAATATATTTTGGTCAAGCTGAGTCCTTTACGTGTGTTTTTTCGTCATTTGTAGCGTGGAAGAATTTTGTCAAAGTTTTTGTTTTCCTTTAATCCTACACGAACCCTACCACTCTACAATCCTTATAAGGCTTTCAGAGAAGTCTTTTAGAAAAAAGCTCTCTGCATGAACGAAAAAAATTCATTACACTGCAGGTCATAACGGTTTAATACTTTTGAAGCTTGTAACAGGCTCGATTATAGATTATGCCCTCAGCAGGGACACAAGATTATTCCATCATTGTTTCAACGTCCAAATAACGTTCCGACGTTGAAACAACGTTGTTTGTACGTTAAAATAATGTTCCGTGCCTACTGATGCGCCGTCGATGTTGACGTGACAAAAAAAAAAAAAAAAATTAACAGCGAATATGTTTTTGGCTGATGAAATAAAGTTCACACATGAATTTTCGACGTTCAAAAAAAAAATATTAGCTTAAACCAATATTTGAAAATTGAAAAACTTAAGAATCGAGAACAAAAAAACAATTACCTTTTTGGCTGATTGCAAGTTCTTGTAAGAATTCGACTAAGTAAACTTTGATCAAGACATTGATGGAAGAAAAATCATGAACGCAGCGCCACACTTTAAGATTAAATATATTCTTCAAATCATAGAATATCAAAAGATACTGAACAACTACATATTTCACAAGAGAACAGCCATATAATTAAGGTTTTCAATGTATATCTTTTCATTCTATTGTTATTTGGACAGGAAAACATTAATGCGAGCAATTATCTCGATATTAAGAGCTACTTCCACACCGAGAACAATAGCCATAACTAATTAAGTAGATATTGTAGTTAAAAATATACTCCATTTTCTAATTCCGCTAATACCGGGATGTTAATATTCAGAGGCATTTCTTTAAACAGTAGTAATATATGAAATCTTTGACGTCGTGGCGTGAAGCCGGGGAGCGCCCGTCATGCGTTATGTACCGAAGTAAACAGAAAAATAATCATATCAAATTTTTTAAGATACAATCTTTGGCGCCGTGGCGTGAGGCCGGGGTGCGCCCACCCGCCAAGCGTTTTTGCACGGAAGTAAACAGAAAGAAATATTCCCTAATAAGTTCTTTAATGGTGCAAGCATTGACTCTGTATGAACTATGTCCTGTTTTTTATTTCTACCAGATGAGGACCGTTGTTTTTGAGCCTATGTAAAACCTCGGAAATACATAAATAGCTTTCGGAAGTAACGGTGAGACCAGACTAATTTAGAACTCATTGGTTGAAAAGATATTTTGATTTCTAATTATTTTATTTTCTAGGGGATATTTTGATTCGAAAATTAAATCACCTCGGGAGGGTTTCTTATACATGCAATTGAACAGTATGAAATGTGGGGAAACTGATGAGAACTATAGTTCCGAAAGCTTTCATATACAAACTCAAATTTGCTAGAATCCCGGCAGGAACGGAACGTTGTCTTAACGTCCAAACAACGATGTTCCAACCTCAGAAAGTTATTTGGACGTCGAAACAACGTTGAAATAGCGTTGTGTTCCTGATGGGTAGTTAATTCATAATAATACATATCATCTGCCAAATTGAGACCATGTCGTTCTTTAGTACAAAGTCTCTACTTGGTTCTCCAAACTCGTTTAAGAGACTTTACTACGGAAAACTTCAATGGGCTCAATTTGGCAGCTCCAAACCCTCAATAAAAGCAATTGGTTTGACACACACTTTAGCTCTGCTGAGATAAAGAAAACAGCCGAACTTTAAGATAAAGAAGTAAAAAGAATTACCTTGATTAGCCTCAGTTCCTTCACATTCATCATCAGCTAGACTGGATGATGTCGATGATTTCGAAACTCCATTCGTCTTTTGAAGAAGGTGATCGCGAATAGCTGAAAATATATGAAAATACACAAATTGAAAACCGGGGTTTTTGTGATGTTTCCGTATAAAAAAAGATTACATAATGGATATCATGAATTAATTGCTTATGAGAAAAAGAAGAACGCAAACGAAACGGAAAACCTTTCCAGCTGTTATCCTTTTAACATGTAAATTAAAGTTATTTGGGAAGACCGAAAAATTTTCTCCATTCGATTTCATATTCCGATGAGAAACCCGTTAAATTTTAACAAACCGATAATGAGTCAATAATATCAATAATGAGTGTCATTAATGAATATATAATTATAGTATAGGTCTAAAAGTTAACTCTAATCTCAATAGTGTCCCAATTTCAGCTTACTTAAGACCTACAATAAATAATCATATTCCAAGCACGAGGAGAACAGAGAAAATATGTTACTTTATATCTTAAGGAGTAGCTTGTTAAAATTCAGATATTCCTGATACAACTTTCCTGACTCTGATAGTGTCCTAGTAAATTTCGATTCTCTATCGATTCTACAAATCGAACAAAACAAAACAAAGTTGAGATGAGAGAAAGCAGGTCATTTTATACATAATCAGAATTAAAATTTTACCTAAGAACTTGCGAGCCAAATGCTTAGCAGTACAAGAACAAGTACAAGTCTCAACTTCCATTTCTCAAAATGATTGTTAACAACGAAAAAGCAAGATTCTCACTCCGCTGTTCTAAATCGTGCTCTTGACTGAATCGATCGTGTACTTGTTAATTAAAGAACATAAGAAAAGGCTGTTTTGCTGTATGTGTATGTCTTTTTAATCCCACTAGCACCCCTGGTGGTTCAGGTATGTCAAGAATGAACGGATGACGTTTATTCGTACAAAATAAAATATTCGAAATCAGCTCTCAGCGATCAACTTAGTCTCCTCACAAATTAAGTAACTCTATATACTAGGAATAACTTGTAGGATTATTTCTTGTGAAAATTGATATAAATGCACTGGATTTAAGTCACGTAGGACTATGGATTGACGCGATACCAAACGCGATGTCAGTCAAGGAAATATAATATATAAGTATACTAACTTAGTTCCCTGACCTAGTAGTTGAAAATAAAATGTTTAAGAAATTCCTTTTTAAAAAGGATTATCTTATGGTGGAATAAAATTTAAATGAGAAAATTTAAAATTTCGAAAAACGACCCTATGTGGGCCCAAAATCGTGAAAAGGGACCCTAGATGGGATTCAAATTCAAAACCTTTCCGAAAATAGTCCATTTTTTCTCTATTTTTTTATAATCACTGTTGTGTTTGTTGTGACACTACCAGGGATTCACCAAAGCCGAAAAAGGTCAGCGGCACATCCCTGTACCCTCTTTTGCCTTAGTACCCCCTCCCCCCTGGGTAGAAAGTTTTTTTGTTTGTCAAAAACTGAAAGGCATATTATTATCATATGATCAATTAATAGACGTTAATTGAGATCGATGCAAAAGATTGCAAAATGTAAGCGCTGAGAGGGACCATGGAGGAACAAATATAAAAATTGAGTAATAAAATTTAATCTATATTCCAATGACTCCAATTATAATGAGATTGAATTTAATTATCAAGCTATTGTTTTTACGAGGTCGTTACAACCAGAACAAAAGAATATACATTGGCCTACATTATCTCTTTTTGATTAGTTTGTTATCTCCTAGGCAACCATATATATAAAACCCGTCATTTCCATGACAACTGAACACAAACAGTCGGTTTCTTTTTACGCTGTTTTACACGTCAATATTTTACGTCAAGTTTTTTAATTTTGACGGGAAATAAAGTATTGAGCAATGTAATAAGAGATTATTTTTAACGTATTGTTTTTTCATTTCCAGATTTTTGATGACGTCATAAATATGAAACTAGGGGGAAAACCACTGTAATTTCGATGCAGATAAAAGATTAGGCGACATGTCTTGACAGACACACCCACTTCTTAACAGGATATATATATATTATCAACAACTTTAAATTCTTTAATAATGTATCAGGGAATTTAGCATGATTATTGCGTGTACAATATACATGATCAGTGACATTTAATTCATTTAAGTAACAGTCACGCTTGGGGTAGGGTAGGGTAGTGCTGCCAGGAGTTCCCTGATTAGAACTTTCCATCTAAAAACTGTAATTTTGACACGCCCCTACGCTGTGTTGTCCCTTTTTCCCAGCAGACAGTAAACGTTATTAGCGAGGTTACGCAAGAGCTTATTTAGGACCTTAGATGGACGACGCGGACCTGCACATAACCTAGCCAAGCAAAATCCCTACGCGTATAGTTCAAAATGTTATGTACAGGTCCATGTCGGCCATCTAAGGTCGTAGATAGCCCCTTGCGTAACCTCGCTATTTTAACATTATTTCAAAGTCCGATTAACAACAACGATGTTTGGACGTCAAAACGACATTTGGACCCATAACATGCATAACAATAAAGTGGCATAAAAAAGTATATTTTCCCAAAACTGTAAAGTCTGTAAATAGAATTTACTAAAAAGAATCGAGATGACTGGCTTACACATATATATCACAAGGCCGCGATAACACTGTTTCTTTCCATATCCTATAAGCCGCAAGACTATTTATGTTTCGATATAAGAATCATTGTTGATATGTGTCATCTCATTTAGAAAACAATGTGATTATAATTTCAGAATTTCTAACCAATGCAGAAAAACAGTATAGAATTTATCTTTTTGGCCTAAATTGCCTGCTTTGTAATTAATTAGTTTGAAAGTAACTACTGCATTGCAAATAACAGAAATAAGCAGCTTTTAAAAAATTTTAAGCTTTAAGACCTCTCTTGGGTAAGTCTTTTTTAAAGCCTAAAAAATACACCCTTAACATAACGAAGCATCAAGACCAAGATTTGTCTTCTTTATTCAAGCGATTTTTAGAGACTTTTGTACTAAAGAAAGAACTCGGAAAGAACGATGTGGTCTCAAATTGGAAGATGAGTTATATGCCAATACGTTGCAACAAACAAAAATGGCGCCAAAGCTCGTAGTAAAAATAAAGAAACACGAACCAGATGTTTTGAAGATTTTAACAGCACATTTCCTCAACTGTTGGACATACTTTAATCGAAACAATAACGATAACCTCTTATTGTCTTTTCGATATTTATTCGATATTATCGAATTGTTTTTATCGGTACAATCGCACCTGTAATATTTCCAGTTTGAGGGCATTTTATCATCAATCCATGTATCCGTCTGCTCACAAGTTTCAGAAGTTTCATTAACAAGATATTTTTCCCCAAGTAAAATGAAATACATATCGCTTAACAGAAAAACAAAAAAACAACAATAAAAAATCAGCGAAACGATTAAGAAAACAATAAGAAGCGTCAATAAAATATACGACCAACGCAACCAACACAAAGCAGCATCTATGCGTGGTGGTAATAAAAAAAATCGATTCCCCAGAGAATAAAAATTGACACAAAAAAATGTAATAAAAAAATCATAAAGAATTAAATCTTTAATCGCATTCTAAATATCATTGATACACTTTTTTTAAACATTTTTCAATACTTATAATCTCGCCCACACATTTCTCATGATTCACTCATCCAAAAATCACCCGAAAGGAGGGTGTGACTTAAGAAATTTGACCCCACATTTTCCCTTTTAAGTCTAAACACAACACTCCTTCTAAGAGATTATTAAGTCATAAATGATGTCATATTTGGCTTTGCGGTATTTTTTTCTTAAGTATATATCAAAAGTAATTAAAAATTGGCCCTTGTGTAGACCAAAAAAATAACAAGCCTTTAAATTGTTATTAGAGTTTCAAAACGATGAGTCAATGATCAACTAAGGGGACAAGTGATTTTATATAAAGGTTATCAGCAAAATAAGCTGAACGAGCTAAATTATTTCGGCAAAATAAGATCGTTCATTGGCTCGTAAAATCAGGGTTTGTGAAAAGAGGAGACGAAATGACAGATCTGTCTTTTTTCGAGGTTTGGATGCATTTGTTTTAAAAAGCGTGCATTTCTTTTATAAATTTACAACAGAAAGCTAGATTCATCCAATGAAAACGGGAGATTCTTTATCGAGCTGTCCGACTTTATTGGAGCCTTTCCGAGTTT
>JAUJPO010085927.1:0-10135 GCA_032270745.1 Tiaropsis multicirrata | reverse complement strand
AAGTCAAAGATTCATGTTTTAGAAGACATATTTTGCCTTATGGAATAAGATTTCGTAGTAAACGACTCCAGTATTTTTTAATGTTTTCTCGGTTTACAAAAATCCATATTTAAAGTTTCCCAACAAAACTTCTTCGTTTACATACCAAGGTGAGTGCCTCCACACTTGAACATCATTCCAACTCGTAAAAAAAGATTTTATCAACAAATTTTAAGGTGTTTACTCTAGCCACTAAATGACATCTGTCTGAAGTACCACTTTTCCGCATCTCAGCATTGACGCTGTATTTTTGACCAGCAATGATTGGTAATGGAGCATCATTTTTAAATCTATCAAATCTTCCATTCGTCGTCTTTTCGGTTAAAGCTAGCTCAAGCTTTCTTTCATCTCGGTTGATATGAAATGCAACGTTATTCACCTCGCCACTCGCTGTTTTAAAGTGGACGGCGGTCACCCATTTGTCGCCAGGTAGAAAACTTTCCTTTCTAATGTAAAGAAAACGTACCAACTTTCTGGCCACGCTTTGACCGTCTCTATTATTCAAACGTCCTTCTCTTTTTCTAAAAGAAAAAGTAGAAAGCTTCTTAATCAAATCTCAATTTTGAGAAATCTGTCTGTCTGTCTGTCTGTCTGTCTGTCTGTCGGATAACATTTCAAAAATAAGTGTTTCAATACCTACAATTTTTTATTTTGTGAAAGATAAATTCTTCACTTTCCCTTTGAAAGCTGGATTTGTAGGTCCAGAAAGAAAGATGTTGATCTTTTCTGACAACAAGGGGTTGGTGAGGGTGCAAAGTACTGTTGTCTTCTGGCGAAATGGTAGGAGTTGTTGAACTGATGCATTCAGTAATGATGGTCAATAGGATAAGGCAATGTCTCGATTTCACCATTTCTCTGTGTCAAACTTTTTGTTTTGAGTCTTAAAACCGCACCAATTCTTACTGTAGAATAACAGAGACAAGTCGTAAAAAGTGACTACGTGTTCATGAAATTATTTTTTCTATTCGCGTTATGGTCTCCAAAAACAAAACAAAAAATTAATATATTTAGAAAGAAAAATAAGATTCTTATTTTTTAATTATTTGTGACATACTACACTGTTTTTTCCTGACATATTAAATACATAGATACTGTCATTTTTAGTTTGGTACCCAGCCAGTTGCCGTAAATTTTGTTTTCGCATCCAACATTTCGCTAAATTTTTTATTTATGACTTAGTGATTGAAAACTCAAAATAAAAAAAGGAGTTAAAAAATATTAAAAACATTTGCTTGGTATTTTTAGAAAAAAATATCGACCAAAAGTAATAATTTGGCAATTTTTGTAAAAATTCGCTAAATTAGGATCACTTAACCGTCTAATTACATGAGTAAATTATTCTTAAAGCTATTTTCCCGTAGACATTGTTATGCGAAAAGAAATTGTTAATGCTTTAAACAGAAACAACAAAACCGTTGAAAATTCCTGAGTTAACAAAACTTTAAACTAATAAATTTCAAGAACTAACCACATGAACACCTCAATAAAGTAAACGTCATATTTAAACGGCGGAAAACCTCCTTAACAATGCTGACGATAGGAAAATAACATATTGTTTTAAGGACGTTTAGACCATTCTAAGGGACCAAATGAGGTAGACTTGACAAAATGACCTTTTTTGGAGATCTACTCTTTCATCTTATAGTGGTGTATAATCAGATTTACTTTTAAACTGATTAAAATCTTTTTTAGGGAATGCTATAAAAAAAAACGACTTCAACTTCCGACTTCAGCCTTGTCAGATTGACAAAAACTGAATTTGGAGTCCCAGGGGACCCATTATAATAAGGAAACAAAATAAAAACTATATTTTTGATCAACTTTTTCTTTTTTGTTAGATTTGGACGTTAAAAGTTGCAACTGATGAAACTGATGAAATTAGTTTTTCATCGAACTTTTTTCTCCTGCAACCCGGTTTAATGAAAAATTAATTTTTCTGTTCAACATGTAGAGGAAAGACTGACTTAAATTTTGGTATATCATATATTAAATTTGTTTAAGCGAATCAAAAGTTATTAACAAAAAAGAAACTTTTTAATTTTTAATAAAGCATGAAAAATCGAGAAAAAAAACGGTAGGTATTAGCTATTTAGTTTATGGTAAAATCAATTTTTTACCCACAATTCTGAGTGTCAAATTTGTATACTTTTTTCTGGGGCATCAGATACAATTAGAGAAATGTTGAAACAATAATTCATAAGAACCCATATTTGAAATTGGACAATTTAATTCCACTGCGACTGACACCAATATCATTCCAAGGGCCGCCGATCCAAACTTCTACATCATTCCAATCCACACAGCCTGTACTCAAATTGACCAAAAACAAATTGTTAACTTTGGAGACCAAGTGACATCCACCACCCACTGCATTTCTCATCTCTGTATGAACGTGATATTTCTCTCCAACGTTGATTTGAGGCTGTTGGCTTGTTGCTTTATATCTGAAAACATTTCCAGAATTCATGCTTTTGGTGGCCAGGGCAAATTCCAATTTCTTTGACACTCTGTTTAGGTGGAAAGCTGGCAAATCGCTTCCCAATTCTGGCTGCTGGCGTCCAATACCTTTTTTCTTGAAATGGACGATGGTAGCCCAATCATTGGAAACGTATTCGGTTAATGTGAAGGTGAAAAAGATGTACCAATGCGTGGGGAGTACTCTGATTGTTTCCAAAAGCTTTGGCTTAATCTCTTTCCCTATATTGAAGAAGGAGATGCTAAAAATCCTATGCTTACGAACGATAAGGAATTTTTTAAGAGTTAATGGAACAGTTTATCTTCTACTCAAATCTCCCCCTCCCTCTCAGAATTTCCTTATTCCCCTATCCCCCATTGTCCTCCCTTACTCTAAAATGTGACCCTTCTTCTGCCGATTTTTTAAAAAGTTTATCATGGCGGGATCAAGTACATTAAATAGATTGTTTCAAAAATTGTTTCTAAAACAAAGACATAAAAACGAATAAAAAAACTACCTTCACTCGGTTGCTCTGCGAACTTAAGATGTCTGACTTTTCCATTCAGTGAAGGTAGCGACGGTGCGGAGAGAAAAAGAAAAACATTTGTTGTTTTTGTTGGATCTTCAACGGTTGCTGAATACTGTCTTCTTCTGTCAATGTTCCATAACAAGTGAAAGGAGTTATTGAATTCAAAGCTGGAAATGTCCATAGATGTGTATTGCCGGAGGACGGGTTGAGATTCTGATGATTTTTGATGAATTGATTGCCAGGCCATTGTGAATTTGTTGGTGATGCTATCTTTCAATCCGACACTGAGAATCTGTTCACTGATTTCACCAGGTTGCCTGGTAACGAAGTTGATGATGTTGGTGTTTGTTGGTGTGAAGGATTCCACGTAAACCTTGAATGATAGTGTCCACTGTTTTGGCATTTTAGCAATCTTTGTCAGCAACTTGTTTTGCCGCACTGAAGTTGTTCTATCTGTTATGCAACAAATGAATATCTGTTTAAGTCCGATAAAAATAAAATGTCCATAAATTATGTCCTCTTGACTAATGAATGGACTCTTTCCTTTGAATGGCCAACAGTGCCAATCATCAAATACAAAAATTATCAATTTATAATAACCACACTGGTTTTTTTATTTTTTATTTATAAAAGATGACTTGTTCAAGGTTGGCTAGCCATAGGATTTGGTATTATTAGTCGTTGGCTAAAATGATAAAGCTAATAATGCTACTCTATAACAATTTTTTTTCATTTTATTGTTTTGTATTCACTCAGACAGGTGAGAATATAAAACTGACACTGACCTTTTTCAAATGCAATCAATTGTCCATCATTATGATTTAATGTATCCTAAAAGAATATGGAGAATCAACACGAACGTAAAGTTGTTTCAACGTCAGAACAAACATTTAGATGTTGAAACAATGTTGAAAAAACATCGTGTGTCTGCTGGCTAGAGTGATGAAATGGTTGAAAAAAAGCCTTTCAAATAGAAGTTTTGGTTGTCTCAACCCCCGACCTTGATACTTTAAAAACCATTTCGGTAGTACTTTTTCATTCCGTCAATGGATGGACACACTTTTCATACCGTTGTTTTTTCAAAATATCTCCATCCAATATGGTCTACCATTGTGTATTTTTCAATCAATTCCATCCCATAATTCAAAATACACCATTTGCGTTCAGCATGATAATTGATCGATAAACACTTGGGATGCGATGCGCAACTGAATATGCATTCAACTTCTCTGCTACTGCTTTGACCGTAAATTTCAGCTCCTTCCAGTCTTTGGTTGTTGACAGTTCTAGTGAACTTTTCACCAGTTATTATTATACTTGCGTTTTGTTTTGGTATTACATATTGCAAGGTAAATAACAGCAAACTCCATTTCTTAATTTTCTTGTCCATTTTTTTTTGGAGTTTGAATCACGTCATAAAAAATTTGTAATTGGAAAACAGCTTCCTTATATCTAAATTATTCTTCGTTTCAAGACAGATTTGGATCTCAAGTAAAGATTTTTGTTTTCAATATGCGAAATGAATTTAAAAAACGGATAACCATTCTCTTAGTTATTTTTTTCGCACTAAAGTGTTTTCCTCAGAAAATTAATTAAAAGGAACAAAATATCAATATTCAAGATTATGCTTTAGGTGACTCTTTCATCTGATTATTCAAAAGCATAAACATTTTAGTATTTTGTTCAGAGTACTTATTATATAAAGCTGCCAAAATTGTCTTTCCAAATCAGCTTTTTTACCTTGGAAAAATTGCCGACGTGATTAAGAGAGAAGATATTAGAATTACCGTCAACAATTTTGAAATTCCCTTAAGATTTAAAGGAAAGCGACGCGAGGCCTACAGAATAGGGACTAGTATTAATTTAAGAGAGAAGTGAAAAGTGCTGAATAAAGGGTTTTTTTGAATTTGAAAAAGTTTGTTATAACGGAAGAGTTATCTCTCGTCCGATGTAAATTAAATTGTTTTTAAGGTGCCGAATACCAAAAAAAAGAGGGCTTCAAAAATAAGATAACGCCTGATAATGGATTACACAGACGTATCGTATTTATATTTCGCAAAATGTCAATTAGAAGAAACTCTGGCGAGCCTTCTTCGTAAATAAAAAAAATCATCGCTTGAAGCTTTTTTCCCCTTGCCCATCCGAAACTCATAAATGATGATACATTAAAGGACTTTTTTGGCGAAAGTAACTGGGTGAAGGTTTGCCAAATAAGTTCACGCCAAAGTTAATATCTATGGTTTTTAATATTAATGGTCAACGGGGCTCATAAAAGAGCGTGCGTGTATTTTGGAATGAGAGTTATGGAAATGAATCATTTTCAGCCTAAAAAAGTTTATTGTCAAAAAGGCTAGCCCTAGAAAACTGTCATTTTGCAATTAATTTTCACTGTATTCTATCTATCTTAGAATTTATTCTATACTATCCAAACATTTACAATATTTTGTCATTTTGTTTCTTTCTGTGTAGATGCAGTCCAAGATAAGCCATACCAATTGCCATCTGTTCGACCTGATGCTGAGAAACCTAACCCGAAGCTTGGTGTTGGTGCCGTTTCGTTCAGTTATAATTCCCTTTACATGGCTACCAAGAACGGTAAAAGTTTCAATCATATGATTTAACCATTCTGAATATTTGCATTTGTAATTTTAAGTGGATAAGCATGATTAACCCTTTTAGACAACATAAAACGCGTTTTCGAGTCCTGAATGGGTAGTTTTACTGGATCACATTCTTTTGGTTATACTGTAATAGCTCAAGACCACCTTATTTTAAGGCATATAAACCGAAAGCTTTTAAGTAAAAGTTTAAAAAGAGCAGCACCAATACATTTTTCTATCTTTCATGCTACCTTAAGGGGATAAATTTTCGCGATTTTCGTGAATTTTGGCCATTTTCGCGAAATTAAATCCTCGTAAATGCTTTTTTCATGCTTTTTGCCGAAAACTCCTAAAAAAATGAAAGAAATTAGGTTAAAAACAGACAAATTCGCGAACTAAAATTAAATTAAAGTTAATTTTTTTCAAAAAAACTTCGCAGTCTAAAGAAGTAGGAAATAACGCTTATTCATATCCTTTTATTTTTTTCAGACAATATGCCGAACGTTTTATGGATATGGGATTTGAGAAGCTTGAAATTGATCAGTGTTTTGGTGCAGTGTCATAGCATCAAAGGTAATATTCTTTCAACTAATTTTACTTAAAACTTATAAAAGAATAAAAAACCAAGCTCTGGGATATGCTTTTACACTAGGTAGGATTTTAATAAACTCAATTAATTTATCCAAGATCACAAAAAATAATTTATTTCATTGAGGTTTTTTTCGTTGTTGTTTTGTACAAGGTCAAGCTGATTATTGTAAAGCATTTTTGAAGGCTCGGCATATTCCATAGCATAATGCTTTTAAGATTTCCTTTTACTTTTCTTTTTTAAGCATTGCGCTTAAAAGCTAAGAATTTATTTTTTTAGTTTTCCAACTAAGTTTTATTCAAGGCAGACATTTTTTCAATACTAAAGTTTGAAACACACATCCATATAATTCACCGTCCAATTTGAGACCATGTCGTTCTTTAGTACTAAAGTATCTAAAAATCGCTTGAATAAAAGAGACATTTTTGTCTCAATGCTTTGTTCTCCAAACTCGTTTAAGAGACTACGGAAAACTACGGAAAACTTGAGTGGTCTCAAATTTGCAGGTCCACAACCTCCATTTCACATTCATTGTGCTACATTTTCCCGTTTTTCATTCTTCAGCATTTTCATGGGATACGAAAGAAATTCGAGTGGCATTGTGCGCAGGTACCAACAAACTATACATGTGGTCGTTAGCTGGCTGTCTATCCGTCGAAGTGCCCGGTGAAGGTAAGTACAAGTGTAACATTTTCAAATTTAGTTTTCATTGCAGACTACTTTAAACAGGGCCCGCGCCACCGGGGCCATAGTCCCTTCACTTTTTTTCAAAGCAAAAGAAATTTATTTCATTTGTTATTTTTTGTTAATTTCCGGCCCGTCAGTGCAAACAATGGTTGCGCCTCCTTAGTCACTATATTTGATGGCCCCTCCACTTTCAGAATATAGGTACGGGTCATGTTAAATGAATTCCTCCTACCATCAACGAACTCTTACTCAAAGAATACGGCATTGATTTTCCAAACTTTTCTAGAATCTTTTTTAATGGAATTCTGATATTCGTTTTGCTTAATAGCAACAAAACAGTTGTGAGTTGCTTGTTGTAACCGAGTTGAGACGTAGTTTGGCCAACTACTGTTTTGCGTCTTTTAAATTTTATGTCAGCAATCACAGCTAACAGCGTTAAACTGCAATTATCAATTATCACTCCTATCCGGGGGTTCAGTTGCGAAATAAAACTTCGATTATATTTTTTATGTAGCAACTTTCAGAAGTCATTGATTTTGTTTTTGATGCAGGTAACTGTAAATATATTGCTACTTCTAAAAATGACAAACCATACTGGTCTAAAACCAAACCAAAATCTTCCAGTTCTTTCTCTAACAATTCTCTTAAAACAGCTGTCAAGCATCTAATTAAAACTTGTTTCTTTAAAGCGGGCAACACTGTTATGTGCGAAGTTATCGGTATTCCAATGGGCATTGTCCCAGCACCATTTTGGGCAAATCTCTTTTTGTATCAATACGAACAAAGATACATGACCCAACTAATTGAGATAGACAAAGTCAAGGCTCGTCACTTCCATTCGACTAGAAGGTTCATTGATGACCTGTGTGCTATCAACGATGGGAACTTGTTTCAATCTGTGTATGGACAAATCTATCCAGATGAACTAGATCTCAAAGTTGAACACTCTGGTACTCATGCTTCCTTTTTAAATCTCGACATTTCCATCATTATGTCTGAATCAATATTTTATTCGTCATTTGTTGGTGAATTTCTTAGAATCGCTCGTTCTACATTACTTTTCAAAGACCTAAAAGAAAAAGCTAAAACTTTCATCCAAAGAATGCGCACTCAGGGTGCAAATCTCTACAAACTTGATCGCAGTGTTCGTAAGTAAATATCAAATCATATCTCAGATATTTCAAGATTTCAACTCCCTCTAGATTCACTTGTCTTCCAGTTGCTGCGGTGAACAGTCGTCACTCCAGGGATCCGCACCTGGATCTAGTCTTCTTTTTCATATCTTTACATTTTTCCTCTTTGTATTCGGTTTTTTTCTTGTTCTTATGAACCGTAAAATGTGCCTGAGACACAGGGTGGTATAGTGGCAGTTCTTCCAGTTCTACTTTATAAAACGTTTGTGGCAGAAACGGGTCAAAGGTGTAGCAACTTTGTTCAGTAAAAAGTATATTTTTGGACCTACCCGGAGGTCCTATAAATTAACCTTTGTTCGTTAGTTCGTTAGTTACCAGCTTTTGTGAAGATTGGTTCATTAGTTTGTTCTTATTTTTTTGCACACAGATGGGTATTCAGAAACCCTCGAATGTGACGGAGTCCGATTTTTGAGAAAAAAATTTTCGCGGCCGATTTTGGCCAAAAACGACCTGAAAAAGAGTTTTTTGGGATTTTCTCAAAATTGGTTCATTAGTATTTTCTGATTTTTTGCACAAAGATGGTCATCTGGTTACCTATGATATGATATTTTTAGTCAACTTTAGTTTGATGGATCTTTTATATCATTGCCATGTCAACATCTTTTTCCATCTTTTTCCAACAGATATACTGTTCTGTGAGTATTCATTCTGTTAATGTCATGTTGTTTAGGTTCGTTCGTTTATCAACCTGTCTTGTCCTTCTGTATTTTTTAGAGTTGAATAGTTAAAGGTTTTACACTTCTTTGACTATATTTTTAGGCTTTCATTTTATCTGTTTTACAGTGATACTCATCCGTTTCGAATGCTCCAATCCACATGTTTTTTCATTCCTAGATGACATAGCAGTAACAAATATGGCATGGCATTCGTCGGGTGATTCCATATTGCTGGCAAGTAAAGATCAAATGTGCATGTGCTTCTTGGCCAACCCTGATGACAGCATGTGATGAATACTCTGTGATGCCAAGGTATTGTTATTTTGTTTTGCTTTCTTGACAGTGAAACATAATACTTAGTAAAATTACGCCAATTCTTTCAATGGCAAATTATGATCTCATCACAGTGCACTTAAAATGCATTGGAAATCATTTAAAGAGAAGCAAGCTGTACTCCAAGAAGATAGGATTCGCACAGATGTCAGCACATAGACATATTGTCAGCGCAAGCATATTCACAGAAACAAATTCTTGTCAATACCATTATCTAGTTTTTTTATGTTTACTTTTTTTTTAATTTTTATTTATACAAATATACATTTGTTAGGTACAGTTTTGTAAATTATTATTTTTTCTTATTGTATATAAAATTCTGTAAGTAAAAAAAGATAGATAATGAAATAAATAGATAATGCAGTCCACTTTTAGCCGATGAATTCTTTAAATGCTGTCACTCAAGTATGTTTCTGTACAAGATTTGATTGGGCAGCAAGAAAGTTTTTGGTAATTTCAGGGTGGAAAACTGCCATTATAAGCTTACATAATTGGATATAATCTTTGAGTATGAAATACAATATAATAGAAGTATCTCAACTCATCAACAAAAACTACTTTTCAAAAAAGTGATGTTCTTTCTTTATTATATTCTGAACAAATGCCATGCCAAAAACCTAAGAAAATCATAAAAACATTTTAACAAGCCTTCCAATGATAATTGCCGAAGAAAATTACTTGAAAAAGTTAAAAATGCTCTTTTTCAGTAAGATTATGAAGAACATTATTAACATTAATTTCCGACATGGGCTATGCTTCGCTCTCCTGCTAACCCTATATTTAACTTGAAATCTTGTTCATATATGGCCTAAATTTTTTTATTTTTTTATTTTTTTTATCATCAAATCGACTTCCCTAAAATAAAAATAGGGTTCTTCCGTTTATAAATTAAAGGATAAAAAAAATCATTTTTATACAAATGTAAAGGAAAAAACAATAAGTTAATATTTGTTTATCTATAAAGTTCATTTTCAATTAAAAGAGGTAAGGACTGGATGAGATGAAAATGGAAAATGAACTTTATAGATAATTTTATACAGTGAAATTTATAAAT
>JAUJPO010085916.1:0-10135 GCA_032270745.1 Tiaropsis multicirrata | reverse complement strand
ATGAAGTTTGTTCTCAATCGAACTTTTCATCAAAATAGTTGCGCTCGTCAAATTAGATCTTACATTTTGATGCATTTAAGTTGATTTCATCAAAATATTTTTCTTCTTCATCAAAACATTCGAATTTTAGTCAAAATCTCATCAAAATAGTTTTGATGGATTTTGATGAAAAATTTTGATGCATTTGCTCCGGCCTTTACTCTACATCTGTTATTATTCTAATCGTCTTGATGGTAGACTATAATTTTGCAAATGAAAAACTATCCATTAAAATTAGTGTTTTCCAACCATTCAGGTCAACCTGTCTTGAAACATTTTAAACCAATTTCCCAATTTCTTGACTGTTTTTTAAATGCATCAAATTAATATGGGATGTGTTGCTAGAGGTAAAACTATTTCGCTATTTTCATAAAATCAATTCTTCTGTTCTGTGAAATTTGTCTCAATTATTTTCTGTTTACTTCTAAAGGTATGTACGGCATGTTTCTTTTACGTTATTTGGACGCCCTGGACGTCGATCAGGCAACACATGGACGTCGTTATTTGGCCAGTTTGGGTAATCATTCTAATGGTGGTGGGCCGATATCACTAGACCACAGAATAAAGCGATGAGGAATGTTGCTAATTGATAAATAAATTCCCATAGAAAACAAGCAAGGTATGATTTTGTTTTTCATATATAGGTTATGCGTTACAAATGCTTTTAAATATTGAGAAAAATTTGAGGTAAAAGCTTTAGTGTGAAATTCTTATGATATTGGTTTCCCAACAGATACAGAACGTTATTCCAACATTGTTTCAACATCCAAATAAAGTTTTGACCCTTGAAACAACGTTGCTTGGACGTTAAAACAATGTTCCATGCCTCTTGGTTTTCCATCCACGGTTTTTCTGATGAGTAACATTTCAAATAAAGCCACCACATACAAAACCTCTAAATAATCACGCGGTTATAGAACATCAAATCCCAAAAATACAAAATTTATCATCGTTATAACTTTTTCAAAGCTTCCAATTTGCATCACTAGCAAAAATATATAGATAACGCCAGAAACTATCACGTTTAACAAAATTTGAAAAAGAGAAAATCTTCCAACCGTGCCTTACAGCACGTGACAAAAAAATAACTGATTGATTCAAAAGGCGATGCCGCGATATTTATTTAAAAAAATGCAAATTACAAGGTTATTGGTAAGAACAAAAAATTGCTTTATTCTAAATGACCATACAAATTATCTTTCCGTTCGAGAATCTCAACTTCTATTGTAAGAACAAGCATCATAGAACAAAAAGCGACAGCGTATGAATTTAACTTCGGAATGCTTGGCAGGCGAAACAACGGCACTCTAACGTCAGAACGTTATTTGGGACGTTGAAACAATGTTGGAATAACGTTGGGAGCCTCCTGGATTATTCTTTCAATGGGTAGGTGTCGGATAACAGAAGATACTCTTTGAGGGAGAGTGTGGTACTTTCGTCCATATCCCTTATTTGGAAACAATCAACACTCTCCCTCAAGGAGTTGGAGTTGAGTACCTTCTGTATCCATCTCCGATGGAGCTATATTTCAGTTGCAACCAGAGTATTGCTGGTATTATTGTAGACTGGAAATGTTGAAACTGAACGTGATGATTACAGGCTAAGGGAATTAGTTTGGTGAGGTTTTAGTGTCTGCTTTTCGCATGGGAATGAGCTGGAGTTTTTATAAGGTCGCCTTCAAGATTGGTTTATTTTTATAATAAATAGTGCTCTTTAGAAAATTAACAACATTCAAAAAGTATATTTAACAAAACCACCGCATGGATGACAAAACAAAGAACTTGTATACAGTTTGAACCCCAAAAAGGACATTAATGTGTCAAAAGAACTTCTGCATACCAAAGAGCTACAATCTACCCTTATAAAAGTATTTTCACATACCATAACAATAATGTATGAACTGTCATCATTAAAAGTCATTTATGTTAATTAATGACAAAAATAATTAGAATATCTCCAACGGAAATAACTCACATTTTTTATGAGAAAGATCTTACCGTTAACCTCTATTCTAATTCCAGGGTGAAAGATCGTAAGTAAATTTGTTTAAACATTTGCACCGTTTTAGTACCTTAAGTACACGTTTTTTTTTATAAGAATACACTTTATAAGAATATGCATTATGAAATTGGCCAAAAATTACCATGTTAAATTTTTTCAAAGGTCAAATTTCTTTTTGCTAATTTTTTCTAAACACAATATTACATTCTTTCTCAAGCTGATTCACCTGGCCATTGTGAAAAGAATGGGGCCAATAAGAACTTAACAATATCTCAAGAATTAAGATGATTTCGGCCCGAAAGCTAAGAATATTCATCGTGAAATCGAAAATCACGTGTATTTCAGATATCAATTTCAATAGAAATACAATTGATGCACCAAAGCATATGAGAAACATGCTCGCCCTTTTTTTATTAATCCTAGACCAAACTTAAAACCATGCAGAGTTGGCAATCAAGAACAATAGAAATGCCCACAGTAACACGTTTCTTTTTAAATGAAACGTGACGTCATTTTCAGAATATCATGTTTGTAAACAGGAAAATTAAAACATAAAAGAGTTTGGGAAATTAAACCGAAGTTAAGATGCTTAATTTAATGACCCGCTTATAATTTCCGATGTGAAAAACAATACAATGGGATCATATTTTTAGCAAAATGTAAAATGATGCACTGTTCTTCAGTGCCTTTTTATAGGAATATTTATTAGAATGTAAATCTTCAAAATCAAAGGCTTTGCTCAAAAGTTTGACATGGAGAGAGAATTCAAATGCATCTTTCAATATCATCTTTTTTTCTTTTTTGATTGAAATTTTGGTTCAACTCAAATGCGTCAAATTTTTCATCCAAATAATCTTTTTGATGGGTTTTGATGAAAATTTTGTTGCATTTGCTCCGGCCTTAATTTATGACTATTTTATGTTTTGAATTAGCGAGGCATTTAATACCAATAAAGGTCACGGCGAAATCAATCTTTTTTTGTTATTAGAAAATAAATATTTAATTGTACTAATTGGTAAGATAATGTTATTTATCACTGCAACTTGAACCCGGAAAAAAGAACATATTAAATTGGATAAACAAATTATATAAGACAATATTTTCAAGATATGACGGTAGTTCAAAATTATATAGTTAAAATTATAAGTTAATTACTGCCACAAAAGTAATATGAAAGTACTAAAAAATTCAAAGTTAAGAAAAAAAATCACTTTAAAATACAGAAAATTTTAAAAACAACATTAAGTATAAGAAAATAAAATTAATATCTTACTGTAGACACCAAATGACGTACTTACACCGTACGGCCCAAAAAAGTCATAAGTCATAACTCAACGAGACTTACTTTTCAGCCAAAATGCCTCCATTGTTTTTGAAAGCTGAGACCACAAGGGCTTTTTAGTGGTCCTAAAAGAATTGTCTGAAAACCTGTGACTGTGACCACAATCTGTCTGTGTTTAAAATTCATGAAAAAAAGTCCAAAAAAGTAGAATTTAAAAAAAAATAATGCGGTAGTGGCTGAAGGTTAAAATTCTGCTGAAAAAATAACCATAAAAGAAACTAAGACCTCAAAAGATAAACATGAAGAGTGGCATACTAAAGAACATCTTAAAAAATGAGGGACATCTGAGGAGAAGATACCTTTAACAGACCCTGTATAAAAAAATAATGTACCCAAAACACTTGGAACGTGTTTCGATCACCCTTAGCATTCCAGGCAGTTTGAAGTCGTTTTTAAAATTCGAAAAGATTCTTCGTCACTTTTTTCCGAAAATGCTTTTTTTCAAAGGCCAATTCTCGGCCAGGACAAATGATTAAGGTATCAACTTTTGTATCGTTGGAAAGCTCTCTCGGCATTTTCAGACCGTATTTACGTTATTCGCCGTCTAAGGGTTAAAAAAGCTAAAACGTTTCGTTTTCAGCGAAAGTCAAGAACATCTGAAGGTTTCCTTTAAAACACGGGTAAAACAAAAAAGAAAAGGATTCAATTGATGATGGAAATATACCCCTAACCGATTAATTGATTTGTTGGTTTTTGTAGCCTTTTCAATTGATGACAATTGAAGACAATTGATACACTTGTTAATTTGCCAATAAGCAAGTAGGTCAAAAATAAGACATGCCAAACCACAACTACACGCTTTTCTTTATAAGAATACATTTTTTTTAAATATTCAGGATGAAGTGTGATAAAAATATTGCCATCTTAAAATTTTTTAAGGTCAAATTTATTTTTGGAAATTATTCCTAAATTCTTTCTCAAGCTGATTCACCTGGCCATTTTTTAGTTTTAGTTTGCCTTTCGACCCCTTTGTAACCTGGTCATTGTGAAAAGACTGGGGGATCTGGTCAAAAAGTTAAGAATATTTATCAAGAAACCAAAAAATACCATTCTTATAAAATAAAAATTAGCCGCAACTAGGATGTCCAAGATGTCTCATGTAATCCCTCATGTAATTTTAAATTGGTCATGAAATTTCAAACTATGAAATAATTACCAAAAAATAAAATACAATATTGAAAATCTCAAAATGGGTTTCAACGTTGAAAACATTGTAAAGACATTGAAAAAACGTCTTGAATCTGCTGGTATATATATAAGCTAGTTTAAGGATGCACAAAGGTTTTTTTTCAAGGACATAATTTTTTCACTTATTTTATACAAAATTTAGTGCTCTTGCTCTTTCTAATGTAACTCATTTGGTAGAAATACTTTTATTTTTTATCGCAAAAACTTAATATAGATATGAGACATACCAGGAGTACTTTAAAAGGCTATAACTTTTTCTAACAAACGCTTATTCAATTTGGAGTATGTTAACACGACAGACTTTTCACATGATCTTACCAAATTATGTCATGAGTCATTAATTTGGACACACATTGAAAAGACACACATCATTCAGTAGCCCATTCAATGTACTTTCAAACAATGTAAGTCATTTTCATCAGAACAAACAACAAAACATTTCATAAAGAATTTGTGTTACTGTTAGATAGACAAAAGAACTATGTATTTATACCCTTAAAAGTGGTATTTTACAGACCAAAATCAAGATAGTTTTGGTCTGTAAAAAAGTCATGTTTCAACAAAAAATTGCAAAATTTTGGTTTTCAAAAGATGTAATTTCAAAAAAGTTATAATTGTGGTGAACATTTTGTAATGTTTACCTTCATCAGTTCGTGGATCAAACTTAACACAAACCATCAAACCTATAAATAGATTTTTTGAGCTTGAAAAAAAACTATAAATGGATTTTTTTAGCTTGAAAAAAACCTATAAATGGATTTTTTGAGCCGACCTCATTCGGTTAATAGGAGGTCATAAGTACGATAATAATTCGTTTGTTGATTTTGCACAATATAGATTCTAAATTAAGGTCAATGAGGTGGCAAAACACAACTACACATAATTTACAATGAATATTATATGACATTCAACGCTTTTACGTTTCAATCAAACTTTCTCCATTTTCATGTAAACTTGCCAAATTATTTTCAAACTAAAATGATTAGTTTATTTCCACAGACACCCACTCCTTTAAAGATAAGAAAAACAACAAAAGTAAAATAAGACATGGCGGCTATATAAACCATTTTTCAAAATGTATAAAGAGATATACACAACTAAGTAAAATAAGAAATCGAAGGAAATTTAGAGCAAAATTATAAAAAAAGGTTGAAGACTGAAAATACTGTATGGTAAAAATATTGAACAAAAATGTTACCCTATCTACATAAAATCAATACTATAACTACAGGAATCGTAAAAAAATAAATATTTTCAAAAATTCAAAATAAAATTACGTAAAACAATAATTAAAACTAACTTGAATGCCAAATTTACATCAATATGAAAATTTTACGAAAATTAAACTTGATATTAATCAAACAATCCAGGACATTTTTCTGCACAGACTCGATGAATATAACTTCGTACTATATATGAGGAACTTCCAAAAAACAAGTGCTAGGCATCAACAATCTACACTTTTAACATATAGCAGACACCAACATTATTCTGCTGCAACGATGCCAAACAATATTTTTGTCACTGACAATATTTATCAAATGCTTTTTCTAACTTATTAAGATTGTTTAATGTAGTCCTAAAATGAGACAAAAAAGAATTAAATGGCTACTTTAATGATTGGTGCTCATTCAAACATTCTCGTCTCGTTTCTATTCTGTTCTTAGATTAGGAAATTAAGAATTTTGTGTAATTTACAGATGAAAACCAAGTTCCTTGGGAAAACTAATATTCAAGTACAAAATTACAATCATTGGTTACAGCAACCAATAAGAGCTTACTAAACTCAACAACTGATATGAAATTAGATAAAAACTTACTTGAGCAGAGCCTTTCGAGCGCATTTAACCAAGCCCGCATCAAGAACTTCTCTAAAAAAGTGTGAAAATAAACCGATATAAAGTTATATATATTATATATTTCTGATGTTATGCTCATGTTGAGGCATAACGGGGCACTGGTTACTTTTTCGGCTTTCGTGAATCCCTGGTAGGGTACGACCCTACCGATGCCCCCGACAATCAGGTGCCGGGTGTTGGGTGCCGAAATTACGATTTATAGCAAAAACACAAAAATTGAAAACCCCTCCTTAATAGGATCCCTTTTTAGTTTGAGAAACATTGTTGAGCAATATTTTCGAATATATTTAAAGAAAAAGGTATCCAAATAGGGCAAAAAGGGCTATCTTAGCTCCAAATAATTTTTTTTAGGAATTACTAATTTCAAGAAGAAAATACAAACAAATGACAAACAAGGTTAATATAGGACATAAACAATGAATGAATCATATACCGGATATGGCAAAAAAAAAAAACGCTTCCATTTTGAAAATTGAATGTAGCCTTATCTGATTTTCCTGAAACTTTCCAGAATTGTTACCCAGCCTATGTTGAACAATTCTAAAAGGTTTTATGTCTAAAGTATATCTGATCAGTGATAAAGAAAATAAGGTATTTTAAAATTTTCGAAAAGGTTACCCTTAAAAAGTAGCTTAGCATGAGCAATATATTTGCATAACATTGATACTGGATGGATAACCAAATCTACACAAAGAAAAAATTATATCATAAAAGTTTCTCTTACCTTGCCTCCAACCATCTGTCATTGAAAAACAATACAGCAGCTTTTTCTAGGTAGCCTTCAGGATCATTGGGTGAAACAGATATTTTCTAAAAGAAAGATACTGATGAGAACAGGGTCTAAACTGATTTTTATTTATTTATTTAAGTAATTTTTAAGACCCAATTTTTTAGTTGACTAGCAGTTTGTAGTTTATGGACCTGCAATTTTAAACTTAGTAATTATACTAACCTCGTTTGCTTCAACAATTTTCAAATCCAAATATTCCAATGCCCAACTTCTGTAAAAATATATACTTTTAAAACAATGACAATAACATTCAGTGGAATTCAACAGCAGTTACTGTAGGATCGCCATATCTCCATCACCCCTATTTTAAAATGGCCTTTGTTGAGGAGCTTTTTATTGTAGGTGGAAAGATATAAGATCAAAGTTGTAAATTTAACTGCTGAAGAGATTCAATTTATATTAGCTACCAAATAAAAAGGGATGACAAAATTAGTAAGGGGTGGCGGAGATATGGCCATCTGCAGTAAGCATTAAAATTGTTTACATTGGAAAAAATAAATCTTTGATTTTACACAGTCACAATCAGTCAAAGAATCTATCCAAAAACGTGTCCTCTTTTAAGATTGTTCACACAAAAAAAACATTCATCAAATATGAAGGAGTTTATTATGAAACAATGTGATAATATGGAAAACAATTAATATCATACTTATTACGTTGTGAAACATTCACAAATTCCAATACTGATCAATTTAAATTTTACTTCTTTTCACAGCTAAATTTAAGATGGCAAAAATAATTAACAGAAACAAGGCTTGAATATGCTTACTGATCTTTTTCTTCATCAAATACATCATTGTTATTGAGATCCATTTCACTTGGTTTTTTATGAAAAGATTTGCGAAACTCTCTGTCTAAGAGTGCTGAATAATATGAAGATGCAGTGTCATGATTTCCAAGCATAAAATGCTCATCTGCAAGCTGTTGATAATGTAATGCTTTCTAAAATCAACAAAAACTTATTCCTTCAGAAAAATTGCTTGTCAGATACATATAATTAATGGCCAAATGTTGACTTGAACAACAGAGCAAAAGCATTATTGGTGTGGTTTATTTATAAAAATTTCTAAACGGAAGAAAAAATTAAAAGCCAACTTTCTCCTCCTAAGCCTTTTATAAATATAAAACTTTTCAACTGGATTTAGGATTAACACCTTTCACTAGACATTCTGATAGTAAAAAAATGTAAAAAAATAAAATATCAGCAAAAGCAGCCAGCCAATGCGCATACCCTGGAGCTCCGTCCTTCTCTTGCAACCCTTTTGAGGACAGTTAAAGGCACTTCTCGGGTGCCAAAATTAAAAACTTTTGTCACCTGATAGTTGTCAGGTGCTTGACCTTGGTATGTTTAAAATGCCCGTCCCACGTCCTGTCTGAGGTGCCGTTTGTACGCCGGACATACTGGTGCAGTTTGTCCGGTGCGCAAATAAATGAAAAAATCACCGGATAAAAGTCTGGTGTAGTGTGTTTAGTGTACTTTTCACTTGCAAGTGAAAATTTGCACCGGCTGTTAGTAAAGAGCACTGGACAGTCCAGTGTAGGTAGTCCAGTGCACTTTTAAAAATATAATTAAAAAACACCAGACACAGTAAAAATAACAGTGTATTGGCATGGCAGGGTGTTCGTTTGTCAGTTAATTTCAAAATTATAACTTTCAAACTTTTATACGGTGTGGTGTTACAAAAGGTTTATTTATTTAGATACCTATGCTTGATCCAACAAGAGGCATCATAATACATTTTAAAATGATATAATAAATACCTTTTCATTTTCCTCATGCTCATCTTCATCATGGTTTGGTGAAAAGATATCTGGACAAGTTTTTCTTCTCCCTCGTCTTGTTGATATACGATACTTTCTTTTTTGAGGCTGCTGACTATGTCTTCTCTTTAAAAGGTTAAGATTCTCCTCTAAACTTCTACTGTCAAGTTCTATTTCCTCCATGTTTGTGTTGGTTTTATCAATGTTATTGTTTGGAAAGAAAAAAAACATTCTCTAAAAAGTTTGTTTATGCGCTTACCTAATGTTAAACTTCCCGCTTCATGGAAGCATGTGAAGCGTCCGCCGAGGTTAGTATTTTCTATTTTAGATCTTTTAGATCCGTTATTGCCGCCCTTGATATTTGGCGGCAATTACGTCATTCATTAATGAGAAGCAGGTTGTTCCTCTCCAGTCCCCTTTTCTTTCCATTCAAATCAAAATTTACACCGCTGAAATTGGCTGTTTATACTCCTGCTACTCAAAGTCAAAGTCACCAATTTTATCTTTTGAAGTCATTTTAAGGCTGGTAAGTATCTTATTTTTTCTTTATTCAAGTTTATATACTTAGAATCTGTGAAAACGCTTACCGAAAACTCACAGCTTTGCTGAATTTAGATATATTTTTTATAGATAAAAATTAGTTTTTTCTGGAGTCGATTTTTGCGACGTTTTTACAGGATACAGAATTAGATCTTGATATTGTTATGGGAACCATCTGTTCTTTTATTTAAAAGCAGGAATCATTCAGTCATTGGAGTTTTAAAAAGAAATATAAAAGGATACGAGTCAGAGGCGGTTCTTTTAGTTTTGCACTCTCAACTTTACAGAAATTTATAAAAAGCTGTGGTTTGTTAAAGCTAGACCCGATTATTTGAACAGTTCGATTATCGAACTTTGTGGAACTTTGTCGAACTTACTCGAACAACAAGAGTTTGATTAGTCAAACTAATCAAACTTTTCATTTCACCAGAAAATTGTGAGGGTTTGATGAGGTTCGATAAGTCTGACAAAGGTTCGATTATGTTTGATTAGACTATATAGAATTGAATCTTGTGTTTACCATAAGCCACCCACCGTCAAGTTATACAACTTGCACACTCCAGTTACAACTTGCACACCACCATCTTCAAGACTTTGCTGGTCGCAAATGATAAT
>JAUJPO010085905.1:0-10135 GCA_032270745.1 Tiaropsis multicirrata | reverse complement strand
ATAATAGTACGATTTGCTGTACGATCGTTGAGGTACCTCGGATATCTTAGTGGCATAGAAACAGCTATGCCTCTTTCGATGGTCACTGCAGTTACGTGAAGTAATGAAGCTGAACCAATAACGACATCTAAAGTCGGAAAGAAAAAGCTTTGAACTCGGGGACTTGCTTCTGACATTGCTCCAGATGTATACATAGTTACAAAAAGTAGCATCTGAAAAATGACCATGAGGTCTGATACGGCCAAATTGCAAATAAAGTAGCCAGTTGTGCTTCGAAGATGTTTGATTTTGTAGACGGTCATTAAGATCAATACGTTAGCGCAGAAACCGATCGGTGAGAGCAAGGACAAAATGATAAAGGTGAGAAGTCTCCATGCTGGATTTAAAACAGGATTGAGGACATCTACAGAGTTAAAACATATTTTTTGGTAAAGCGTCTCTTCCTGGTCGTTTCGGTTATGATGCATGTAATTGCAAACATCACTGATCAGTTGTTCAGGGTGTGTTTCATTGTTTATATTAACAGTCTTGTTCAAGATCATGAACGGAATCGGATCGCAACAATGATCGTAAAATATTTTCTCTTCAAATGTCACCATCGATGCATTGATACCGTCGATGATGCCACAAATGTTCGGTAAAATAACGTGTATCAATTCAGCTGATACAGTACCCGAAGGCTGTACCATTTGCATGATATCATTACATGAAGTCACATTCATTTTTCTCTCAATGGGATGTAAATCGGCCTCCTAATACCTTGTTCTCCTTTCCTCTTTGATCAATCGAATGAACGTGCTAAGTGCGTCAAGTCTTTTTTGTTCAAAATTCTTATCTATCTTATAAATTTTTGTATGTTGTATGTTGAAGATGGCTATCTTTTTCTTGATTTTTGTATTCACCTATAATGAGAATACCATAACGGTGCATTAGAAAAAAGTAAAGGGGGCTAAATCAAGATATAAAAAGTCATCATGTTTTGTTCGAAACAAGCCTCTACGTAGGCTTTCCTAGCATTCTCGTTCTTGACTCTAAGTACCTTTCCTTTATAATATGTAGTGTTTTACATTTCAACAAGATATGAAATCGAACATGAGGTCACATTCTCCCCAAAGGATAGGGTCTATTCCCTGCGCTAAGGGAAGGTTTGTGTTCGGTCTGTCTGTCTGTCTGTCTTATAACAAAACATTGAGGACTGATATGTAGAGTATCTGTTATGAACCCCCCCCCCCCCATTTTCTTTCTTTTTTGTACTTTAGCTCTGAGTATTTCACTCGAAGTCCATTGAGAGGAGGAATATAGCTACATTATATGCCTGTTTTGAGCAACGTGCTAAATTACTTCATGGATTTTGGTGCTAATTAAAAAGTTGATTTTAGTTGAAAAGTGATTTTAGTGGAGCGAGAGGGGAGGGGGTGTAAGAACAAAGTAAATTTTCAAAATGTAAGGTGCGAATTTTATTACAGGAGATAAGATTAGAATTCGATTGACTTCCATCATCGTATAACTGATGATAACTGATAATTTTTTTAATCCCAGAGACACACAACGTTATTCCAGCATTGTTTCAGCGTTCAAATAACGTTCTGACGTTGAAACAACGCCCATGCGCACTGGGATAGCAAAGTCTTCACAAAAAATGTACATTATTTTCATAGAGCATCATTAATCTTTGACCTTTTGTTCAGTGCCTTTTTGTTAAAGAAATTTTTAAGCTGGAATAATCTTGTTTCTATAGAAACTGTCTCAAAATAGAAGCTCTTTGTCTGATAACCCCAATATAGCTCGTTAGCTTGACTTTGGATTGGTTTATTTATTGTGTAGGGTCTCTTTGTTTTAATTAGATTTGCGGAAAAGTGCGATAAATGAAACCTATTTAACAATGATTATATAGATTATTGCCTGCACTTTTAAGGCTGTCCGCACTTTACGCCTCTTATTTCATTTTCAATCTGTTTGATCTATATATTTCGTAATTTATAATTCTCTAGGCGACTCGATTTTTCATAGAACATTACTAATGAAATTGTAAATCGGTCAATAATCAGTCAAAAATCAATCATTAATCAATCAATATTTAAGTTGATCCCATCACTAAAAAAGTTCCATTTTCTATACTCTATTTTAACCTCCAAGTTCTTTAACTGAAAAAACAATATAGTAAGTATTTAAAATTAAAATAGTGCAAGCATTTTGGTGGGGCCTTATTTATTGATCGACCCATAAATTACTTCCTGTAAATTGCGCATACTTTTATGTATTTTGTGGTTTCTGTGGCTATACTCGAACTGTTATTTGCTTTCAAAATAAACAATTAATGCGTCAAATTTCGCTCGTTAGCTGACCCACAATGCAAGGAAGTTCAAAATGGCTTTCAAGTGTAGAACAAAGTGTTCCAATGTGGACTATCTTTACCTTTATAATTAAAACGCTTTGGTTAGAGGACAATGCCTTATATAAAAAGTTCATAATTTAACCGAAAAAGAGCCATTTTTAGCTTTATTTTCAAACTATTTTAAAAGAAACATTTTCAGCATATTCAAATTTTTGGCTTTTGAAGCCTTATATTCTTATATAGTTTGTTCTTATATAAAAGAATTGCATAATTTGTAAATATGGCCAACCACTAAATTGGTAACTGTCAATTGGAAGAACATCTCTCATCTTGAAAACTGTTGTTGACTTTGAATTCTTTGGAATTTTTATGTTTATTTTGAAAGAAAATAATAAAATAATCCCATCACAGGAAGATAGAGCGCAACATTAAAGCCCTAATGATCCTGAAAAATAAGCTTTGGAATTAAATAAACTCTTGACTCTAAAGTTTGAGCGATTTCAGGGGCTCATTTTTTGTTCTGCAGGTCATATAAAACTAAAGGCTGATGTAAAACTGACATCAACGAAAATTATTATAATCCTATCAAACAAATTGTGAAAAGGAAAGAAATTTCAGAAAACATTATTTCCTCCTGTAGACCAAAGTAATTAATCCCATTCGGATTTAAAGCTTAACCTCTATTTTTGAATAAGAACACTTGAAGAACACTTCTTAAGAACACAAAAACAAACAACATGTAACGGTTCGGTTTTTGGTAGTGAAAATAATTGGAAATCTTGTTTTTGACTATTTTCCATGAATAAGAAATACCTTTCTAAATCTAAATTCAAGGTCATTGAATTTTAAAGCAATGAAATGTATCTTCAAAAAGATACATTCTTGTCATGGAATCTCCACATAGCAAGGCTTTCAAAGACCTCAAAATTTAGTCCTTTCATTCTATAGAGAGACTAACAAAGTACGCAATTGAACTTTTAATTTTTGTATCTTTACTGTTTTTAAATTCTCAAATAAATATGATATTTTCTATACTTTCAGCCAAAAATATACATAGATAATAATATGTTACAAGCTTAGATGATCATTTAAACATAGTTCTATTTACATGTTCCGAGAAAAATTAATCTAAAGTTTTTCTATATAATAATGAAGGAAAAATATTTTTACAATCTAATTTTTGATCCTGTTGCGATCCCAACAGGTACGGAATGCTGTTTAACCGTCAAAACAACAACATTGTTTTAACGTCAGGACGACGTTATTTGGACGTTGAGATATTTGATATTTTGTTGCTTTGATTTTTGTACATTATTTTCCGTACGTTGTTTTGCTAATAATAGTTCAATGTTTGTCTTAAATAAATCATCATCATTATCTTCTTGTTAAGAGCTAATTAGTGGCCCTGCTACGACCCATTGCTTTCTATTTTATCAATGTACGTAAAAGAATCCCTCCCTTCATCCGATGAGGCTTAGTATGCCTTTGTGATGATATGCTTAACTCAGACCTCCCTTTGCATTATGCGAGCATCAGAAGAATCAGAGTTTCGGCTATTACGTGATGTGAAAATGAGCGAGTTGCTGGAGAAGCGTCGATGATGCAGCGATCGGAACTTACTGAAGGGCTTCAGTACGAGTTTAATCGCTTCCTTCCGTAAAGTCTTTGTGAACAGTAAATAAGTGATTGGGTTTAGGCATGAGATTAGATAAGGTAGCATGTTCAGGAACCAATTTTTCATACCGACCAATGAAGTTCTTGTCACTTCCTCGTAAACGTTGCAGATCATGAAATATCCCCAACCGAACACAAAGGGTGCTGTCATGATTGTCAAATTGAGAGCCAGTTTCAATTCCCGTATCTGGTGATGATATCTCGGCACTTTCCTTTGAGAATCATTCAACATGGAAACTATGATTAATGAGCGTTCAATCCTTTTCTCCATCTGTAAATTCCGTAAGGCTCTGATCGAGATGTTGAGATAAGAAATAAGGACCAGTATACATGGTACACCAAAACTTAAACAAACCGCTACGTAAAATATGATAGAATTATAGATGACGGGCTTGACGAATACTCGAGCAACACAAGCGATAAACAATACGATACAATAAGCCCATATCAGTAAAATCACTTTCTTGGCACGTTCTTTACATAATATCAACGGGTAGACCATAGGCTTTGCCACAGCTATGGCTCTTTCTACACTAGCAGCTGTAACATGTAGCAGCGAAGCTGAACCAATGAAGACGTCTAATGATGAAAATACCATCAGCACGACAAAATTTTGTTTGACTTCGATTTGTGAATGTGCTATCAGGTACGCCATCATTGATAAGATGCACAGCAGGTCAGCTATAGCTAGATGACAAATAAAAAATCCTGTAGTTGTCCTCAGTTTCTTAGCTCGTAATACGGTCATGATAATCAGAATGTTTGCCAATAAGCCAATGGGTGTTAGTAACGACATTAATGCGTACGTGGCTGGTGTTATACTAAATGGCTCTGGAGTCAGGTAAGGCGGCAGTTGGAATTGATTACAAATGTCGTTTTCAACGTCAACGGTCATGTTTTGTGAATTACAAATTTTTTTCAGTTCTTCAAGAATACTACTGTCATTCTTTACAGGTACATGAGCTCGATCCTGACAACATATTTGTTCAAAGAATTCTAGCGTTGTGTCATTCTTGGTGCCTGTCGTTAACGAGCAAAAAAAATCCAAATTGTCAGGTGTAAAATCTGGGAATACTTCTTCGCATGTGAGGTTTTCCGCGAACGTAAAGTTGGTTTCAGTATGTCCTATCATTTCTCTGTCAAAGATGTCAATACTCTTCTCTTCTGGTTCCTTTATTGACCAATGACTCTAATAATAACCTAGAAAAAGGAAAGAAAGAAAAAAATGGTTAATTTTGCCATTCTTGTTTGCGAGACTCCAATAGATGAATGGCAACAGTAATATAAACGTAAAATATTTGTTTAGCCTTTTAAATCGCACAAGTTTTGTTGTTTTAAATATGTTCCTAAAATTCGTTGTCTTTTGTTTCGTGTTGATTGCCCTCACTCAGCGTCGAGGTTACTTTCATTACAAGTCCTTAAATAACTTGAGTAAACTTTTTAACAGGGTAAACAAGATGAGTGAGAAAAACAACATATAGGATCAAGAAATAAAAGCAAATTCTTAATTCAAGGCTCTTCCCTATTTTCGTCATCACTGACCGAAAAGCCACGCTGCAATTGAAGACTAAACAGCCCTTAAACAACTACAGTAGTAGAAGAAATTATTAAATGCCAGGCCCTTGATATTTGTTGATATAAAAAAAACAGTGAGGTTGGTTGTTTAGAAATAAATAATCAGATTTACGTGGAATTTTCCTTTAAGTTTATTTCAATTTGTTGGCGTCTTCATCGATGTGGGAGTTAATTCAAAGTATTGAAAATTACACAAAAAGGATAGAATGGAAACTAGATTAAATAAATATTGTAAATAAAAAAAGAACTAGATGGGTGATCTTGGGCAATCAACTTTTATTTTGAAAAAGTTTAATCGATCTTTAGATCAGAGAAGAATAAATCACTTTCGGAAGATGTAGATTAAAATTATAAGGAACTTACCTTGATGAAAAGTTGATGAGCTTGAATATCGTCTTGTCGATGAGAGCAGGAAAGCACAATATCAATCGAAAACGTTCCTAATGCCGCGCAGAAAGTTTTCACGAGTCGCATTTTTTTTTTTTTTTTCCGGATTTTCCTTACGGCATTTTTGAATCCGTCCTGTTCAAATGGCAGATTTAACAAAAAATGCTGTATGCCTCTTTAATCAGTAATTTGTTTTGGACCTTTCTTTTTGTCACACAACAAAAAAAAGTTTAAATCCATTTATTGAAAATATTATTATAGTTATAATTCATTAGAGCAATTAGCAGAGAAAAAAACTTCATTTCATTCAATTATTCTTTCGTCAATGCAAAGATAATAAAAGTAATTAGAAACGGATTACAGCCGTTCTATTTGTCTCCTTCTAATTAAGTGCAACGACCAATCAGCATCGGTTAAAAATATGTAGGCAGGTAAATACGTCTAATGTCGTATTCTCTAAATTCGTTGCATCGTAAGGTCCCTATTCATTTTCCTTAAAATTGAAATTTACGTTGCCTAGCGTAACAATCCACGCGCGGATTAGATGAAAAATGTGATAAATCTGCATATTTAAATTTTCATGACGTTTTCCTATAAAAAGGTATTTAAGCTTTACTAAAACTGGCATTTTCGAAAATTTGAGGAATTATTCCACACTGTCCTTATGTTCTTATTTAAAATATTCTTATCGAAACTGTAACGTTTGGCTAAGGTAGTAACATGATATTTTAAGATATAACTGATAACGACAATAGACCAATTAAAAACATTCTATTTTTATCCATGAAAAAAAAAACTTTAAAGACTTCCTTTGATCTCTTAGAGCATTCACTTACTTACACTAAAAATGGTACTTTTGTTATATTTTCATGCTGAATTAGCAAGTAATTGTAAAAGGTGTGAGTTTTTTAATCCGTTCCATTTTAGTTTGATGCTTTATTTATCCCTAGCCTTAGGTTTTGTTGAAACTCTAAAATCTGGAGTGATTAAAGTATTTACAATATGTTGTTCTTACTCTAAATCACCCCATTGTTTCTAACGCTTTGTTATAAAAGTCGAACACTCATTTCTATGTTGTTGTTAGCATGTGTAATTGTAACAGGCTATTATGCATTTCCTGTTTTTTCAAAACGTCTTTTGTTTATCCAGTTTCCGATTTATTTAAATCCTATGGTAACATTTACTATTTTTAAAAATTTCTGATATAGTGAACTATTTTAAACAAAATAGAAGAAAAGAAACAAAGTTGTCGAATTGTCAATTACCTCCATTGAACTTACTAATACAATGTATTCCATATGGATCACAATGATGCAATGACTAACAAATCAGTTAGATTTCTACTATGGTAAAAGTTAATCAAAATTAGTTTGTCCTAGTTTCACACCTATGGTACAGTTTCTTAGTAAATCTGTATTATTTAATTGCCAGATAAACAAACTGAAAAAGTTCAAATTATTTCAATTATATACTAGTAGCTATTCTAAATAAAAACGAAAGAGCTTTTCCCCATTTTCCTATTTCAAAAACGTAAAAGATTGACCCTTTTCATCCAACGAAAGTGTGGCGCGAATTACAAATAGCATGTTTAATCACTTCCAGTGGGTAAAAAGAGAAGATATAGCTTGAGTTATTTACTCATCTCTTCCGATTGGAAATTCCATCTCAAATAATGACAAAACAAATAAAATTATTCGACTACCACAGGCTCCTATCTCTATTGGTGTCAAAAGGCACTCGTCAAGACATCGTGTATGAGCTCATTTAAAGAGAAAGTAACAAACTTCCACTGATTGAGATGACAAATTTTTCGACTCTTTTTCCTTTTAAACTTTGGACAATCGAATGAACAATTGAAAAACAACAAGATAAACTAAAATAGCTATCAACACAGATAAACTTTTTTTCTAATTATAGTACATCTATAATTACCATCTCGTCTCAAAATATATTACAGCTAGTACTTTTTTATTTCTAATTTAGAATTGATCTTCATTTAATAACTTGCAATGCCGTCGAAATTTGAGTATTAATCCTCTGAAATTGTTTCTTACCTATCAAATTAAGAAAAACTCTTAACTAATGAAAACATTGTTAATAAAATGATTCGAATAAACATAAAATTGAAACAAGAACAACGCAATTAAAACATCATTAAAATGAAGACAACATGAGACAAATGAAGAGGGAGAAAGAGAGAGATTCGTAAAACATAGAAGAAAATGTTTCAAAGTCCTGATAGGAAATCTGATATTTCCGATAAAAGTATAGACACAAAGAAAAACATACCAAGCTTCTTTAAAGCTGTGAAAAGATTTACTTTATATCACACACACAAAAAAGAAAATCTTAAATATCATAATACCAATGTCTATACCAGTTAAAATCGATCTGAAAATGTGCCATCTCAAACCTAATCAAACTGAAGATTTACCCGTCTAAATAATGAAGTATCTGCCAAACAAATTAATGAAAAACACAAGCTTCAAAAGAAAAACAATTCAAGCACTTATCCGTTCCACTCCACAACAAACAGAAAATTGAGAAACTGTTCCAAAACTTCTTTTTTCACGTAATTGCTCTTTAATTGTTTTCCATTTTTAATTGCAAGTATTAATTAGGCCATTAAAAATTCAGTTAACAATAGAAATCGAGTCAATCTGTAACCTTTAATCACAAGCGTTAATTACAAATTGTATCCAAAAATATAAGTTTTTTTCGAATGAAAGTGGTAATGAAGGTTTCTTGTTTGTCACACCAAAAATGTTTGAGATTTTTGCTACTAGTAATCAATTGTTCATAAAAACATTAGTCAAAAATCATAATTAATGCTTCTATTGTTTTTCATAAGTTGTTTTTTTCCTTTTGTTTTCTTCCTTTTCAACAAGTACGTGCCCAAAATCATGTCAAATTTTTCCTTTAGCCATGACTTTCTTTAATAAATATATTGGTTCTGGAATAAAATATATCAAAATTAAAAGAAACACGTTCAAAAACGAAAGCCTTTTTTTATTAAAATTACAAATTATTTTTATTCATACCTCCTTTTTATGCGTGTTTAGAAGTTTACAATTTGTATATTAAAACAAGCTAAAATGAAAACTTTAATATTTTGTTTTACAGGATGCAGCTGATTAGAAATGGTTATCATTATATAAAAGAGGATATCGTTAACATTGTGACATCACAAAAGTCAATATTATTTTCTAAAGCAGTTTTTGGCTTCGGCTTAGCTGCAATTCTTTGGAGGTTTACATCAGTTTGCGGGATCAGTTTTTTCTTCGGGTAAGAGATTCTAAATTAATTTGATAATTATGTAGATGAGAACTTTCTTAAGATCCATGTACATTATACTGATACAGCTTGTTTTGACTTTTGGAAATGATTTATCACGACACATCATTTTGAGAAAATATGGCAATTTGTCCAACTTGGATCAACGATCATTGTTTCTTGAAAGAACTATTTTTACAAGCATCCATCAAACCCCCTAAACTGTTAGAAATTACTAATAACAAAAGAATAATTGTAATATAATGGAACAGCTTTTTAAAAGAATTTTTAAAACGCTAATGGTTCCGTTTAAAAATGTTCTTATAAAGAAGTACGAATTTTTTTTGATTAGCTTGACGTCAAAAAGACTATAGTTTCCTTGACAATACATCGTTTTACTCCCTGAAGAATGTGAGTTAGTAATTAAGTGAAGATTAATGAGAAATGACCGGTAAATTAAAAAGAAGTTCGGTACCTTTAGGCTTAATGAAATTGTCCTTCAACAGTATCAACACCAGGAAAACTAGTGTGGGCATTTAGGAATTATAGATATTTCGAATGTTACACCTAAATATCTAAAGTATATTTGTTATGAAATAAAGCTTTGAGAAAATCCATCTTTGACAATGATGAGACTTTTCACTTCAATATTTCCCACATTTAACATAAAAATAAAAATGTTTCAAAAATAGGCCAAATACAAACTCTCGTTATTGCAAATTCAGTCAAATTGGTGTATATCAAGAATTCGGAAATATACTTGGTAAAAAGACCAAGTTGTAATATTGTAATATTGTAACATTGTTAATACAGCTGACTCGCTCTAATTCGAATCTCTATTATTCGAATCTCTCTACTATTCGAACAAAATAAAAGTCACCGTCAAGAGAC
>JAUJPO010085894.1:0-10136 GCA_032270745.1 Tiaropsis multicirrata | reverse complement strand
GTCGATTCATTTTTTTTTTAATTCCAGGACTTTTTCAGGACTTTGGTCAGCAATTTTCTAATTTTAAGAAAAAAACATGATTTTTGTCAGAAAACTGACAAAAAAACAGAAAAACAGGAAAAAAGGTCAAAAACAGGCTCTGTACGAACCCTGATCACGCCAGAACTCGATTTCACGCCATCACGCCGTAAAAAATCTAATCACGCTAATCGCTCGGGGGCCTCGTTTATCACTTTGGTAATTGGTATAGAATGGATTTAAAAATGAGAGCAAATTAACTAGCAGATGTCAGATCATCATTTACCACTGTAAGGACATTCTGATAGCTTTTCAAAGAGGATCTCTTTGATTTTGATAAACTTTTCCAATATGGTTAACAATTTTAATGGTACTACGGCATGAGGGGGCTTCTAAGCTTATGAACGGTTCACCATCTTTTCCAGCCTTACCTGAATTACGAGCTTTTTTCTCGCACGTAGTTCACGAGCTTCTTTAAAAGTCAATAGAACGCCTTCTTGTCATGCATACTTTATGTGTTTCTCTCTGGGGAAAGGGGCTGGACTACTGGTGTAGGTTAATGCTAGTTTATAAAAACATACCTTGTAAACATGATACTCATAGATAACATTTTTCGACAAAATCCCATCAAGAAATTTATTCCAAACGTCTTGCGTGAGAGCGCTATCAAAATGCTCTTCTGCTCTTTGTGTCAGGGCTGGTGTATCTTGGGTAATATAGGTCACCAATAACCCAAAAAGCATTGCGCGCACGGCTCTTAATGCAACATCAAAATCCACGAGTTCTAACACTTTACTGTACGACCAGCTTCCTATAAATATATAACGTGACATGTGTAAATGGTGAAAGATTAGGGGCTTTTCCAGAAATAGTCCGTATCCTCCCTCGCCAAGTTGAGGAAGTCGAACACGGGTAACTATGGTGAAAAATCTATGATGTCTATACAAATCAGGAGAAAAGGCTTGAAAATAAAAAATCCAGGGAACATGGCTGCTAAAAATCATATCTTCAACATGCAAATCCAAGGGTGTGTGAAAAATTTCAATGTTGAAAATCCACAGGTGTTCAAGAATTTTGGTATGGAATCCAGGGAGTGTAATTTTTGAAAAATGACTTTCTCAACACTTGGGGTATGGATTCTTTCTGGAAAAGCCCAATGCTACTTTCTCATAAGATGCAAATGTCTTGTATAAGCTCATACTTGTAAAAAAATTATTCTTCATTTCAGCAGGGTGACCAATCTTCAAGGACTTTTCTAGGACTTTTCTGGTGCAATTCTCTAATTTTCAGGATGATTTCCAGGACTAAAAAAAACTAAAGTTGGCAACCCTCAGGCTTTTCCAGAAAATAAAATCCAGACCCCCACTGTTGAGGATATAGGAGGGGTAAGAATTTGAAGACCAAGGATGTCCAGGAGGTTCAAAATTTTCAATATCTTGGGATATCCAGGGGAAGAATTTGAAGACCAAGGATATCCAGGAGGCTGGTGTTAAGAAAGATCGACATCCGGAGATTGCAGGCCTGCCAATTTAAGGCTCAAGTTTTCCATAGTAAAGTCTCTTAAACAAGTTTGGATAAGGAAGCATCGATACAAAAATTTGTCTCCTTTTTTGTCTCTTTTATTCAAGCTGTTTTTAGAGACTTTAGTACGACGTGTTCTCAAATTAGAAGACGAATTATATAAGCTTTTCCTCATAATTTAGCCCCACACATTTTACATTTTAACCCCCGGACAAACTCTATATTAACCAGAACACAAAATTTAGTACACGCTCTTTTATAAGAATAGTTTTTTTCGTTGAGGGTGAGTATTACTCTCATTTTTCTATTGTTTAAAAAAAATAGACCTATATTGGTCCTAAATCCAAAATTTCACCCTGACATTCTTATAGAAACTACTCTTATAAAAAAAAGAAGCGTGTATTAAGGAACCTGTAATGCCATGCAGTAAGAAGAATTCATTGACCACTTTGCTTTTGACGTAGATTTGTGTCGCAATGTCGATCACCCAACCAAACAATCGAGACAACTGAAACAAGAGCATCATCAGTTTTTAATAAGAACAAATTATACAAGAACATTAAAAAATGCCTACAGTAATTAATATCCATTTTTTGACGTGTTTTTACAATTTTTAAAAATTAATTTTTACTTGAAAATCTTATAACTTGGAAATGCTGAGCTATACCTCAAAATTTAAAAGTTACATTTTCCTCTTATGTTATGTACATCTGTTTTTCATTTACGATAAAATAATGGTCATATCAGTATACTCAATCAAACATTGAAACCTTTTTGTGGGATGCCCATACCGGAACGTCAAAACAAAAAAAAGATCAAATCACCTGAGTCATATCTTTGTCTTCGACGGAAAACCATTCAGGTAGCGCGATGCTATTGGTGAGTTCCCAGAAGTATTCCGAATGGTATTGTAATACGGACCACCCGTAAGCACCGTACATATTGTTCTGCTTCCTAGAAATTGAAAAACAAAATATCTAGACATTAATGGGAAAAGTATTTTTTCAATACCGTCAAACAAAATTAAATTTCGACCATGCAAAGTAGACATGTGTGGCGTCAGATCCTGGGAAGGCATTTCAGAGGCAGATTCGCAGCCCCTTACACAAAACTCTTTTTTATATTTTAGAGTTTTTCAACTGAATAAATAAATATAATTTCAAGACAATTTTTAATCCTCAAATGTAGCATTACATTACATTATCAATTTTACAATAACCACTCGTCCAAATTTTGTTTAAACTTTGCAGGTGTTTTTCTCAAAGCCTGAACTCGAACTTTTGTGCGAAACTGTTACCCAATTTTAGACCATAATTTAGTGCTAATGAATATCTAAAACATGGTACCAAACTTATCAATATACCATTTATGGTTCAAAAGTTATGAACGCAAATGTAGTTACTGACAATCTTTTTGCAACAGACTTTAGTCTATGAACTAAATATATTTTGGAGACCGGCAAAAAGTAACCAAAATATAATAAAGCACCTGAATTCGAATCCCTTTTGATGGTCCAATTTGATTTTCTCTTTCAATGTTGCATTATTAAAAAGGTCGTTTAACACATCGAAGATGTCTTTCTTTCCGTGACCGAACCCTGTCAAATCTTTCCTCTGATAAAAAAAAATAAATAAAAAAATACCGGTTGTCTCAGATACCCCTTTTAACAAATTTTTGCACTATTTGAAAAATTTTTTTTTAGTATTTTACTCATACCATTTGAACCGATGAATCAAATTCAAAGTATGATATTACCAAAATTTAAGTTAGCCTTTACTCTATACGATTAAAAAAGGGTGAATTTTTTTCTTTGTTTGCTCACAATATCAATTCAAAATTCCATTCAATACTTTTTTTCTGAGAAACCCGGTACATGAAAAATCATAAGCTCCTCTACTATATACAGAGTATAATAAACCTCAAGTTTTCGTTCGTTAGTTATATCGTTTTTCAAAATAATTCCCGTAAAAAGTATCTGCGGGGAAGTACTATTTTGGTTCACTGGGGCTTGTGCGTCTAGTACTTCTCCGCAGATAGTTTAAAATTTCCTACAGACCTTTTAACCGAGATTGTGGACATGGGGTAAGTAAAATTGTAGTCTTATTAAAACTAGAGTTGTTTAAATGAACAAATTAGGACACGGGTAAAACATTTCTGATCTAATATAGTCAGTGGCGGATACAAGGTAAGTTTTGACGGAGAGTATTGCTTTTGTCAACATCCTTATATGGAAGTCAACACTCTCCGTCAAAGGTACTACCTTTTCGTCGTCAGTATCTCTTGGGAATGCAGGTGAATACTGCTGATCCATAAAAGTGATTCCTTCTAGAACAGCCTGATCACATCCACATGCCAAACCATAGGCTAGTTGAATAATTCCATGGAATGAACTGTGCAGCGGGCCGTCCAGTATATCAGGACACACGTCTAAAAAAACGGGCCAAAAATTAAAACTGGCTTTATGTAAATTGAAGAAAACTAAGTGAAACTCCATGGAATGAAATGTGTAACGGTCGTCTATAATAACATTAGCGAAGTTTTACGCAAGAGAATATTTATTTAGGACTTTAGACCACCCTCTTTCAATGAGAAAAATCCAGCCTATTTGATCAAAAACATATCTTTTCCCAGCTTTTACAGACTGAAAGACGTACATTTTGCAAGCCCCAGTTCTGAAACATGCACTGTTTTCCAGCTTAACTAGTTGAAAGACTTAGCCCTAGGCAAAAAGTAGTTTTACAAATTATTTACAAAGTATTTCTGCCAAAAGTCCTAATCATAATAAGACTTTCTATTTTTTATTTTTATCTATTTGGAGGATCCACCGGCTGGATCCGACAAGAAAATTTTTGAAAATTGATACTCGCAGATTGCACGTCAGAGCTTTAAAATATTTGATTGAAAAATGGTTTTCCAGTTTTTCCAACCCTATTTCTGAAAATAACTATTTTTCCAGCTTTTCCAGTTTTTCGAGTCCCTGTGCCCACCCTGTTAGACGCGTATAGATTGGCCTGTACATAAATTTCGTTTACAAGTTTAGTATTGTTTGTCTTTTCTACGGAAACATTCTAAAAGTCGGGTTTTTGTCACTAGTTTTGTTTGTTGCAATCGCTAAACTAGTAGCATTAAACACAACAGCTTTTTAGGATGTTTACTGCAGTACTGTAAAAACTCGAATTTAGTGAGATGAAAATGAGAACAAAGGAGAACTAATTTTTTTGATTCTACCGTTCTCTACTCCCATGCCGCCCACCCCTCAAAAAACTCTTATTTCGAGAACTTTAAAGTTAAGTTTACTTGGCTAGTACAAAAGCAAAGCACTAAACTAATGATATGATTGACGGTTTATTCATTGATTAGCTTTATTATTTCGATTAAAATTTTTCAGAAAATAAAACGATACCTTGAATCATTTTTTCCATATTTTTGTCATATTTCGTTTCATACAACTTGGTATACATAGACAACATCTTATAATATGCTTGATTTTTCCCTCGGTAATCTTCTAATTTTTCTGACTGAAAAAAAACAAGAAATAAATATAACAAAGTTGCAACCGCCGCGCGTGTTTTAAGTTTGGGTTAAAAGAGCTGTAATAGGCTGTTCCAGAGTTTATATCGAAGATAACTCAGACGGGATAATAAAATGTGCTTGAAAGTCACCGGGATCCAGTTTGAAATCTACCATAAATGATTCATCTTCCAATTTGAGACCACATCGTTCTTTAGTACAAAAAAGTCTTTAAAAATTGCTTGAATAAAAGAGACAAATTTTTGTCCCGATACTCCGTTCTCCAAACTTATACTACGGAAAACTTGAGTGGTCTCAAATTGGCAGGTCCACAACCTCCTATCAAATCTTTTTATATAATTTAGGTCTATGGCACCTGTAATCTTTTATACGGAAAACTCAAAAAAAGACTCGCCGGGTGTTTGCCACTACTAGAGTTTAGAATTTTCAAAAACAAGAAAACAAAGGGCATCCCATCTTGTTATGATGTTTTAGTTTGAAAGATTACACCATGGATATCATGATTTTGCACCTTCGCCGAAGCTGAAAGTACAAATCACATTCGCGAATTTTGCCCTTTTTCGCGAAAGTTTGTCTCGCGAAAAATTTAAAATCGCTCATTCGCAAAAGTTTATCTCGCGAATTTTCTATATTATTTTCATTTCTCTAAAAAATGTCCTAAATTTTCTAAATTATGGTAAATAATTCCTTCATTCGCGATAGTTGCGAAAGTTTATCCGAATAAAGTAAGACGACCTATGAAAACCTAAAGGTTTATTTGTTTATATATGCTAAAAAACCTCCAAAAACAATGTTTTAGAGAAAGATGGCTAAAAAACCTCCAAAACAATGTTTTAGAGAAAGATGGCCTGAAAACCCTAGAATTGAACTAGTTGATGCAAAAACCGGGCTAGGATGTTTCCGTATAAAAGATTACGTCATGAATATCATGAACTTTGGATACTCACTCACCTGTAGGAAATCACGTTCTAACAACTGGGCTTTGTCATCTTCAAGTCCAGTGTATTTCAAATAAAGTTTATCAGTCACTGCAAAATACTTCTCAACGTATTCTTTAGAACCACCGAGTCTTGCGATGGCTACTGCACCCTCAAGCTTGTGATTATGTCTGATTCCCTGTAATCAAAGAATATTTTATATTTTAATTTCTTATTACAGGGTGGCCACTCAGAAAATCAAGTCAGATTCCAGGTTTTTTCCAGGACCTTTTCCTATTTTCCAGGACGGTTAAAAGAAAAACCATATCGACATTAAGAGCGCCATGTCCACTGACCTCTATCTTAACCTACTGGATAGGTCATTTATTTATAGATTCCCGTGAAAAAATATTTCCATTTTTGACAATAAATCCGCCATGTCTATTTTTGACAGCCATGCGTACGTCTGTTGTTTCCAATTCTTCTGTGCTTCTCCAATCAATCAGTTATTAGTGTGAATAAGTAAGAATATTATTACCTTTTGATATGCATGATATTGAAGATAAGTTGCTTTCGAGTTCAACAAATCTAATAACCATTTTTGATTCAAGACAATTGGCATCATTTAATTCTTTATTTTTAAATATTATTTTAGTTAGTCTGAAAAGAAAACGAATAAATTAGTAATCAAATTATAAGTGGTTGGATGGTTCAGTCGGTAGAGCACTCGCCTCGCAGTGCGTGTCATGTTAAAACGGTTCTTCCAAAAAAAATGACAATGTACTAAAAATATTTGAAGGTGCGAAATGTTGAAAGAGAAATAAATGTTTGACCGTTTGTGCCCAGTTTTAGATTCGGTAATCCAATCTTATCTTTAAATCATTGGAAGCTGCGTAGCAAATATTATGTGTGGCGTTTTACCTCAGGCAATTATACTCCCTCACTCCCGGCTCAGCTGAAAAGTCACAGGATGAATGTACTGAAAGTACTAAAGTCTGTTGCAAAAAGATCAGTAACCACATTTGCGTTCATTTAAGTTGTGAAAGCAAATGTAGTTACTGACAATCTTTTTGAAACACTTCTACTACTAGTTACCAGAATGGACAAGAAATTAGAATTTAAACTACGAAGCAATGAAAAGAGTAGAACATAAAATACCAGCAAAATTTTCAAACACTATCAAAGAGACAATTTTTTCAAACTCGAATTTTGTGCTACTTTGTGCTATATGATCAACGGCATGTGGAGACGATTAATAACTTTTATAAGTGGAAATTCACAAGTAGTTTATTTTCTTTAGCGTAACCACAAAAATATTTTTGAAGACGAATAAAAAAACATGGCATATGATGCAGGACCTTTTTGTTTTTGTAAAAATTACAAAAAAAATGTCACAATACAAAAATCTGATGGCATAAATAAAAAGAATCTTTCCAAAAATAAAACCTTTTAAAAAAATCTTCCGTACCAAGAAAAGAGAGCTTTCTAAAACAATTACTATTACAATTTTGAAAATATCTAATCGTTTTGGCCATTTTTATCCATAAATTCAAAATTGTTTTCAAAATAGGTCATTTTTGGTTTTTCTGGAACCTTGGTACATGAATCAGTTGCTATGATATCATAGACGATACAATTTCTTAAGCAAAGTCGCTTAACGACCCAAGTAAAAATCAATTTTTAGGAACAACCGCTAAAGACTTTTCCACATATATTTCACGTTAATAGATTTGGAATTACAAGTAAAAGGACTTTTTACAATTACCAATGCCTGACTGATCTGGTTCTTTAACCCTTTCTGTGCCGGAGCATATACCAACTCCTCAAAAAAAAAATTAACTAATATTTTTTACACAACCCGAATCAGAAAAACCTTTTGCCAGGCCACTCTGGGTTGAACCATTACATTGATGTCCAGTGTATTTTTCATCATTCGAAATCGGCATAGCTAAAGTTTCCCTTAACGTAATGATCGACATAGAGAGGGTTAAAGCTTCTAACTTCAGCATTTGCAAATATGGATTTCAGAAAGCAGGCTTTGAATATCCAACCCCACCAATTGAATTCAACTGAGTATCATCATTAAAAAGGTACATAAAAAATGAACAACAAATAATATCACATTAGTCGTCTGTCTCCATAAGTTGCATTGGTCTTTCTGACGTCTTGATTTTTTGTGTCTGCGTAAGGGTTGCTTTTCTTTTGACTGAAAAAATAGATGTAAAAGGCTATCATGAGAACAAGAAATTTGCGAATTAACTTTTCCAGAAAAAAATTGTACACCCACTATTGAGGATACTGATTTCCTGTCCGAGGGGGTCAGCTCATAAAATGTGGTGGGTTTCCGAGAGGGTACACCAAAATCTGGAGAAAATGAGTGGACATCTGAGTGAATGTCTAAGAAATGTAGGGTATTTGTTATTTTACTTGGAAATTCAAGAAGGAACTCTTGTTGTTGATACAACCTTTTTCTGGAAAAGCCCATTATTTTGAAGAACTTTTACAGGCATAAATATAGCAATAGCAGATTATAATAAAATAATCTAATAGGCATCTTGAATTCTTGATTGAGTGGGTTATTAAGCTAAAACAGATATGTATGAATACCATGATGAACATTTTTTTGAAGTAAAAATAATTCAATATTGTATATTTACTTGGTCCCTTGATCAAATTGATATTGGTTTGTACTTCTTTGCGGTCAACCTCCTTTGCTATCTGTTTTGCTTTGTTCAATCTAAAAAAAAGTGTTGAAAGTAGAGGGAAATTGAACTGAAAAACTTTGATAGTTAGAAAGGTGTAATGTATGTAGAGATACCATCGTAAAAACAGTCAGATTTCTGAAATATCATTTTCCTCTTTTTTCCATTCCAGATATTAGCCTTGTAAGAAAAATAAGGCAGAAGCATAATTATTATTTCCGTTTTTCTATTTCTGAAAAGGAACATTTTTATGAAATGAACTTTTCTCTTAAAGATAAAGTACATTTTCTGTGTCCATTTAACAAGAATACATAAGTCTGTATTTTTAAAAAGAAGTATTTCATGAAATTTTCTCTTAAAGGGATAGTTCGGTCAAAAAATCATTTTTTTCTGAGTTCTCTCATTAGATTCTCCTATCCAAAAGAGACACAAAGATATATACAATTGTTGATAAAAAATGTCCTCAACCTTAAAAAAACCCTTTTCTTTGTATGAATTTTAAAGCGTACCCCTTCCATACGTTACAATTGCAGTGAAAATTAGGTTATAATGTGTTTACTCAAGCAGATTATTGATCTTTTTAGTTTGAAAATCGTAAAAATGGCAAAGAGAGCCACAAATAGTAAAGACAGTCGTAGTTTAAAAACAGGGGGAGTAAACCATCATAGCCCCAAAGGTTCTTCTTGGGTTCTGATGAAAAAAGACTTTAAAATTATCTGTATAAATCAGCTTTTCTCATCTAAAATAAGGCTTTTCATAGAGAACTTTATGCAACTGCGACGTTACATACATAAAATGAGCTAAAAAAAGATGGGTCTTTCTGTAAACAATGGAGGTCGACAGCACGAAATAAAATATGTTTTTTAATGGAGTAAGAGACGCTTAGTTCGCTCATGATTAAAAAATGAGTTTAAAAAAACTCAATTTTAACCGAACTATCCCTTTAAAGATAAAGCACCTATTTATTTATATAAGGTCTTATAATCTTTCAAAGTTAAGTCACATCTTCTGTGTCCATTTCAAGAATACATATAAAAAGAAAGATAGCAATGAGCTTATACCTGTTCCTGATGAACAAGTTTTGTCGCTTTTCTTTGATTTCTTCAACTCTCCTGATAGCATGTACTAAAAAGGAAGATAATACTCATAATAATAGAATACTGATAACAAAAAGGAAACAGAAAGTGCCTATAATGATCAAAGTTATAATCAAACGATCACACCATGAAATTTTCGTGAATGTTTTGACAATGTTTAATAACTACATACTTGTCTTTTGCCATAACTCTCTGTCGTATTTCAATGGAATATTTCGTTTCTTCTCAAATTCGAATGATGGATCCTAAAAGAAAACAAATCAATATAACAATAACAAGTGATACATTTATGGACCTACCTGGTTAAAAAATAAAATTAACCCTTAACGCCATAAGAATGAACGAACGAA